>CAXKVI010000002.1:80905945-81064489 GCA_964058755.1 Campiglossa producta
AAGAAGAATGCTTCCGATTGTCTTGTCGTGGACTTCAACTGTGCACAAAATGCAGGGAACTACCGTAGACCATGCGGTTATTTATCTAGGCTGCAAACTATTTGCTGCTGGTCAATCTTATGTGGCTTTAAGCCGTGTTAAGTCTTTAGAAGGTCTTCGAATCGAAGAACTTGACTGTTCAAAGTTGACTTCAAAGAAGCCGTGTAATGTTGATGCATTAAAAGAAATGGATTGGATGAGGAATGTTAAAATAACTAAGTAAAGATTGCATAACTAATTTAAACAATATTTTATATTTAAAATAAATTCAAGAAACCGAACTAAAAAGTAAAAAATAAAATTAAAGAAAAAAAAACTTTTTTAAAAATAAGCTTTTATTATTGGTTTATAAAATTAACTAAAAAGTAAAAAATAAATTGACTGTAAAGGAATATAACACTTTATAAGTTCATTGTAACCTTTAAAGATAATTTGGCTTCTTCGTCTGCCACAAAATAATTCCATATTGTACATAATTATATATTTCTAACATTAAAACTTTACACCTAAATTATTAAATCTTCCAGTATGTATCACATTCCTAATTTTATTAATAATAAAAGCGTGTTAAATTTTGATGGTATAATTAAGAACATTTAGGACCTTCTTTTCTATTTGATGGTATAATTAAGAACATTCAGGTGTTAAATTTTGATGGTATAATTAAGAACATTTAGGACCTTCTTTTATAATTGATGGTATAATTAAGAACATTCAGGACCTTCTTTTCTTGCTATCGAAATTTAACACGCTTTTATTATTAATAAAATTAGGAATGTGATATATACTGGAAGATTTAATAATTTAGGCGTAAAGTTTTAATGTTAGAAATATATAATTATGTACAATATGGAATTATTTTGTGGCAGACGAAGAAGCCAAATTATCTTTAAAGGTTACAATGAACTTATAAAGTGTTATATTCCTTTACAGTCAATTTATTTTTTACTTTTTAGTTAATTTTATAAACCAATAATAAGAGCTTATTTTTAAAAAAGTTTTTTTTCTTTAATTTTATTTTTAACTTTTTAGTTCGGTTTATCAATAATAAATATACCTATAAGCTTGTGCTTAGAACATCTTTTTTCTTGAATTTATTTTAAATATAAAATATTGTTTAAATTAGTTATGCAATCTTTACTTAGTTATTTTAACATTCCTCATCCGATCCATTTCTTTTAATGCATCAACATTACACGGCTTCTTTGAAGTCAACTTTGAACAGTCAAGTTCTTCGATTCGAAGACCTTCTAAAGACTTAACACGGCTTAAAGCCACATAAGCTTGACCAGCATCAAATAGTTTGCAGCCTAGATAAATAACCGAATGGTCTACGGTAGTTCCCTGCATTTTGTGCACAGTTGAAGCCCACGACAAGACAATCGGAAGCATTCTTCTTTCAGCTGTGCCGTGATTAAATTTAGCAGGAAATTGAACAGATTTAGGCTGTATTATGTGCAAGCCATCGGTACCAAAGTCTACGCGAATGGATGGTATATCGTTATGGTATAGTTGAGCACGTCTGTAATATGGCCATATAACTTCAGTGATGTGACCTATTGCTCCATTTACAAGTCCCTTTGCAACGTCAACGTTAGATCTCAACATAATTTTAGCACCAACAAATATTACTATATCTTTTGGAAGACCTCCTCTTTTGTTCATATCTGAGTGTATTATATTATTAACATCAGTGCAAATTTTCATCATCGTTCAGGCTTCGCTAACAGTAAATAAAAAAATTAGCTTAATTTCAAAAATCCCATTTATCGTTTAGTTTAGTCTTTATTCCAATATCCCAAAAGTAACTTTATTAACCACTCGGCTTTATTGTAAAAGATTCTATGTTTTCTGTTGCTGCTAGCAGCCGATTGATGTCGCTGCGACATTATTGCCTCTTTGCCGCGCGGCTTTATAGCGGCGTCACAATCAATGTTTGCCGCAGCATTATGTATTGACAGATGAGTTGAACGTGGGTATATAGGTAGAGAACGACACATTGCGCATCACGAGCGACATCTAACATGCAAAAGTTGCCAACTTTCAACTTTGTATGCATGAAAAGCATAAGAAGAAGCATTTTACACTTGGCTCTCATATAGTTGATTGTGCCGCTGTTGCTGTGACGCATAAGTTTGCGTTAAATGCATGTACATACGAAACTTGGTTGTCACGCGGCCATTACTGTCGCCAAAGAACATAGAAAATTGCCGCCAAGAATTTATGCGCACAAGCTTTATTAAACACTTAAATATAATAGCCGCGTGACAACCAAGTTTCGCATGTACATGCATTTAACGCAAACTTATGCGTCACAGCAACAGCGGCACAATCAACTATATGAGAGCCAAGTGTAAAATACTTCTTCTTATGCTTTTCATGCATACAAAGATGAAAGTTGGCAACTTTTACATGTCAGATGTCGCTCGTGATGCGCAATGTGTCGTTCTCTACCTAAATACACACGTTCAACTCATCTGTCAATACATAATGCTGCGGCAAACATTGATTGTGACGCCGCTATAAAGCCGTGCGGCAAAGAGGCAATAATGTCGCAGCGACATCAATCGGCTGCTAGCAGCAACAGAAAACATAGAATCTTTTACAATAAAGCCGCGTGGTTAATAAAGTTACTTTTGGGATACCACCTATCGAATTTTTTTTTTAATAATATTGCATTGTCATCGGTGTTATACATGGGTGCAGAATTTCAGATGAATCGGACACCGGGAAGTGTAGCAAATTTAGCTTGCAAGATTTGATTACAGACAGCCGTCAGGTGAAACTAAATAAAAGCTTATAATATAAAAAGGGGGTTATCAGAAAAGGGGGCGTGGCACCTCCCATACAAACTAAATTTTTCAAGCAGAATGTCTGTGAAAGGGTTCATGGTGGGGACCTGAAAATTGGTATAGATCTATATGATGTCAAAAGCATTCTCACACATAAAAAAGGTGGTTATAAGAAAAGGGGGCGCGGCACCTCCCATACAAACTCAATTTTTCAAGCAGAATATCTGTGAAAGGGTTCATGGTGGGGTCCTGAAAATTGGTATAGACCTATATGATGTCAAAAGCATTCTCACACATAAAAAGTGGCCCCTCCCACACAAACTTAATTTCTTGAGGTTGAATGTCTCTAAATGGGGTTAAAGTAGTCTATATTTATACACCGCATGAAAATAAAAGCAAAAATGTTGTGTACCAGAAGGCTTTAGAATAAGTTGTTAGTTTACAATAATTATAATAAGTCACAAAATAATGGCCGACCATGAATTAAATGATAAAACAAGTAAAGAAAAAAACAAAGAACAACTTTCATTTCTCTCTTTCTTTCACCCAGCGAAGCGGTTGAGGGTCCGCTAGTACTTTATAAAGACGTCAGAGTACATAATTAGACTACAGACCGATCAGTCTCTCGTCCTTTGCTCTCAAAACCTTCGAGAGGATAATTAGCGATTATCTCTCCTCTACTATTGATAGCAACCTTATCTCTAGCTATCAACATGCATACACCAAAGGTAAATCAACGGAAACTGCGCTTCACAGCCTTGTCTCTGCTATTGAAAAATCGTTGTATGAAAAAGATTACTGTCTCGTGGCCTTCCTAGACATTGAAGGTGCCTTCAACAATATAAGCCCGGAGGCTATTAACACCGCTCTAACTAATCTGGGCATAAGCAGGTCTCTTATTGGACTAATTGATAAGCTACTAAAGGGAAGGAAAATAGTTTCTACACTGGGCACAGTTGATTTCTCACGCTATGTCACAAGAGGAACGCCTCAGGGTGGTGTTCTCTCTCCGCTTTTATGGAACCTCACTGTAAACTCGTTGCTACGAGACACAAGCTGGGGGGGCGGGAGGATAGTTGCATATGCAGACGATTTAGCTATTGCATACAGGGGCAAATTCCCACAAACCCTGTGTGACTTGATGCAAGTAGCACTGCGAGCAGTTTCCTCGTGGTCATCTCGCTGCGGACTTAATATCAACCCGGGAAAAGTGGAGCTTGTCCTTTATACTAACCGGTACAAAATACCAACGCTAAGCCTACCAGAACTAAATGGCGTGCGCCTGAACTTGGCTGACAAAGCCAAATTCCTAGGCATAGTTCTGGATAGAAAGCTTAACTGGAAGGAGAATGTCATCCAGCGCCAGAGGAAAGCGTGCATTGCACTTTACACCTGTAAAAGAGCCATTGGCAAAAAATGGGGGCTCAGTCCCAAAATCTGCAGATGGATTTACACTGCGATAATCCGGCCAATTATGCTGTATGGAGTCGTGGTATGGTGGCCTGCGCTGAGCAAGGCAACCAACCTAAACCTGTTAGGTAAAGTCCACAGATCTAGCATGATCTGTATAAGCGGCGCGTTGAGAACAACGCCCAACGAAGCTCTCCAGGCCATTCTTGGCATTTTGCCACTTGATCTGGAAGGGTACCGGGCAGCGGCAGCATCGGCTCTGCGTCTAAGGGAAACTTCCGGCTGGGGCGCAGGCACTACTGGACACTCCGGTATTCTGGATTCTTACAGCTTTCTCCCTCCGAGCACGGACCGTTGTGCAACCACAACAGTCGGAGATAGCTGGTTCAGAATAAACATTCCCAGCAGGGAAGACTGGGAGAGGACGGATCGGTGTCCTGCTACTAATGGCGGCATTTCCATATACACCGACGGTTCGAAGTTGGACGGCAGAGTTGGAGGAGGGATTTACTCCAAGGATCTGGACCTTGAGCTTTCCTTCAGACTGCCTGATCATTGCAGCGTCTTCCAGGCTGAGGTCTCAGCAATCATGGACGCCGCGGCTTGGATAGAGCAACACGCTATCGGACAGAATATCGTTATTTTCAGCGATAGCCAAGCGGCAGTCAAATCCCTTGGCTCTTACTTGTTCAACTCTGAACTGACGCTCAGCTGTCGTCGATCTCTTCAGGAGATGGCCCAACAGAACCGCGTGAGCCTCACATGGGTCCCGGGACACAGGGACATTGAGGGAAACTGTAGGACCGACGAACTTGCTAGGCAGGGCACGACCAAGCAGGTTCTTCAGGATAAAGAACGCTTAGGTATGCCCTTTGCCACATGCAAGCTAATGCTGAAGGAGCATACACTCCGACAAGCCAATGAAAGATGGCTTTTATCGCCAGGGTGCCGAGTATCCAAACAATCCTGGCCAAAATGGGATATTAAAAGATCTAAATATATTTACACCCTAAGAAGAAGGCATATATCTATATTAATAGGGGTTTTCACCGGGCACTGCCTTATTGGAAAGCACGCAGCAAGGCTGGGTGTACCCTACCGACGATGCTGTAGAAGTTGCAAAGATGATGAGGAGGAGGAAACGGTGGAGCATCTCATCTGCAACTGCCCGGCTTTAAGCGGCGCGAGAAGGCGCTTTTTCGGAGTTCCCTTCCTGGATAGCCTACGCCAGGTAGCGGAGCTAGACATAAAGGACTTGATGGCTTTCATCAAGTCATCTAAATGGTTCGAGGAGGTGTAACGGTGTCGCTTTTAGGAGTGTCAGCCCCGGGATTCTGCTATGTGGAGAGTCCCAATAGCACTGGGATTTTCCATATGGCCGGGTCCCGGGACTGACTTTCCTAGTGTTGATGGTATCACAACGGGCCTTTTAATACTGGCCTAGGTGTGCCTTTGCGGCAGCCACTTCTACCTACCTACATAATTAGAAAAGCAGACTGAAAATATCATGCATACCTTTCAACAGGGACCATGGAATAAAGGGTCAAAAATATTAAAACTGCTGTCCTGTAAAATTTTGTAAATGTCAGATCCGTTAGTTGGTCATGCGAGCGACGATATGAGGGAATAGTCACAATATACAGTGTTGCCAGTAGTAAGACTTCAGTTAGGCAAGACATTCGGAATTTGGTTTTTAATAAAAAAAGCCACAAAAATGCATTTCATTGCTGTTTGAAAGTGAAAGGGGGTCAAAAAGGGTCACGAATTTAAAAAAAAGGGTCTTTTGAAAAAGTAGTGTCCGGGGTCCTGGCCATAAAAAAAGGGTCTGGTGGCTGGTGCCCACGACTTCGTATGCGTATAATTTCTGTTTTTTGCAGCTGGGTTAGCAAAGAATAAAATCCAACAAAAAGACTGGAGTTCAGCACTTAAGGGTCGTGTAGCTTTAAAGTTTGCCTGTTGGATAAACCCAAATTTCGGTCACCAAAAATGTTTTCATCGGACTGATAAGCTTCAAGTTTAATAAAAAAACGACCCTAAAGCCATTTGTTTTTCCAATATAAAGAACATAAATTATTGTACACAATATTTGAAGTTCTACCCAAATTACAAATTATAAACAAATTTTTCGAGCAAGTTACGGTACCACGAAATAAATCCCAAATGAAATAAGTCCCATTTCATAATGAGGTCCCAGTTTCCAAAAAAAAAAAATGAAATAACTCCCAAATGAAATAATCCCAAGAAAAATGAAATAACTCCCAATTCAAGTGCTTATACATAAGCAGTACGTTATTAATTATACACCTGAATATGTGTAAGAAAAAGTAAAGAAAAAAACATGAAATTAATTCAAAACCTCATCATTGCACATATGAGCGTTTCTTTTTCAAGTGATCCAAATTTTGTAAAAAATCAACCGTCATGTCACGGATTTTGTTCAAATTCGGTTTACACGTTAGGTTAGGTTAGGTTAGGTAGGGTGGTAGCAGCCCAACTGAGAGGGCCACTCACTTGGACACTTGTATGGTCCGTTGTGATACCACATTCTAAACGGTGACACTAACTCATATACAAATTTACCTCTCAAATCGCTGCGTAGCGACAATATAACTCCGGATAAGGCACACATTGATCTTCGAGACGTCCTCCGGAGACCTAAGTACGTCCGACCCGAGAAACCTGCGCCTAGTCCTGGCAAGAGCGGGACAGTTGAGGATGAAGTGATCTGATGATTCCACCTCGTCATCCTCCATGCAGCTCACGCAGTTCGGATTTTCAGCAATGTTTAAGCGCACCGCATGGATTCCCATCGGACAGTGCCCCGTCAACACCCCAATCATAATGGAAAGGTGTGCTTTGGAGAACCTGAGTAGTTCCGCCAATCGCCTGGAGTCAACCACTGGCCAGATGGACTTCGACACCTTACAAGAGGTGGTATCAGCCCAGCGCTTGCTTAACTGATCTGAAGCCCATCTACCCAAAAGCAGACCACAGGTGGCAAGGGGAATACCAAGTGCTCCGAAGGCACCCATTTCCATTTCAAGAGTGCCCTCCCTGGCCAAGTGATCCGCAAGGCAATTTCCGGGAATGTCACAATGGCCTGGCACCCAAATAATTTGTATTTTGAAGTAGTTGGACGCAACCGCAAGCGATTCCAGACAGTCGCTCACCGTCCTTGATCGAACGTTGCTTGCGCTCAACGCTTGACTATCGGAGTAGATGTTGAACCCCTTGACGGCGAATGCGCTAGACAGCATTCCGTCCACCGCATCCTTGATCGCGGCAATTTCCGCTTGGAAAACGCTACAGTGGTCAGGCAGCCTAAATTTCCTACTGATCCCAAGCTACTGACAGAAAACAGTGTTATATTCCTTTACAGTCAATTTATTTTTTACTTTTTAGTTAATTTTATAAACCAATAATAAAAGCTTATTTTTAAAAAAGTTTTTTTTTCTTTAATTTTATATGAGAATGCTTTTGACATCATATAGGTCTACACCAATTTTCAGGTCCATACCTTGAACCCTTTCACAGATATTCTGCTTTAAAAAGTGAGTTCAATGTGGCAAAGTTTGGTTAAAATCGGTTCAGCCATTCTCCGTAAAGTTCATTACAACGCGAAAAGCGGTTTAATTTTTATATATATAGATAGCAGTAGGTATTAAATTGCAGTTACGTTAGTTAGTGAACAATTTTTTTGGTCCATCTGCAGATACGTTGAAAATGTTATAGTGTTTTCTGAGATAACGGTACTATATACAATTACATAATTTACACACAAGATGTGACGTGCCTAAAGAAGTCCCATAGTGGTCCTAACTCAATTTCGGAAAAAATGTCAGTTCCGTTAGTTGGTCATGCGAGCGACGATATGTATGTATGTATACATTAGGGTGATTCAAATAAAAAAAATTTGAAAGCTTTGATGTTATGGTCATGTTATTGTACAGTAGAAAATTTTTCATGGACTATTTGACCGATCGAATAATTTATTTTCTTAAATTATTCTATTTTTTGTTATTAACGAACAAACTGAGCAACAACTCACAAACAAACAATACCAGCTACCGTGATTGCAATTTCGTTCTTGCTTAAGGAACTAGACGTACGGCTTTGTATTTGTTGTTAGAAATTTTTCATTTTTCCCTTTATAGTGGTCATTGAACCTAGGAGAAATTAGGAATTTCTAACCGCAGCGTGTCATACTAGTTACACCAACACTGCTTGTTTGATTTCGTGGGATAATTGCTACTATGTTCGTTAATACGTATATGTTTTGATGTTATTTTTTTGTTGTATATGTATGAATACATATCTCTTTGCCTTTTAGATCACACAGCAGTGACATCTGTCGCTTGCGATGTGTGACTAGGGCTTTAAGCTGCATCATCTGTTACGATGTATTTTGCAGCGCCACGGGTCCTTGGCTAGAATATGAAAGCTTTGATGTTATGGTCATGTTATTGTACAGTAGAAAATTTTTCATGGACTATTTGACCGATCGAATAATTTATTTTCTTAAATTATTCTATTTTTTGTTATTAACGAACAAACTGAGCAACAACTCACAAACAAACAATACCAGCTAAAATTTAGTTTTTTTTGGGTCTTCCCCTTTAAAGTTAGTAAATGATGAGAAAACCAGCCTCGCAAAAAGTTAGCTCTGCAGCTTACACCTTACCTACTTAAAATAGCCTTTAACCGCCTAGGCAATTTTGGCCGTCCCTTAGGGGTCGCTTTTTCACCCTTTCCCATAATTTTTTAAGGGAAAAAATGGAATTCTTTTCAAAGTGAGTTTTCTTATCATTTTTAAAACCTTTTGCAAAAACATATCCTTAAAGTGGAGGTTTTTAAGTTAAAAAAACTTTTTACCTTATGTGATTATCATTACTATTAAACTAACTACAACCATTTAAAAATGTTTATTTTTCTTATGTATTACTTGCAATAGTACAAAACTCAGTCATTCAACATAAAAAAAATCGAAAAGGCTTATGTAAATGAGTTCCTATCTAAAAAGATAGGATACCCTTTTTTCTGCTGGGACCCTTTTTGAAATTTTTCAGCGGCAACACTGCTCAGCCATACCATGGATCAATTGATAAGCGACTCTTTCACTCTCAAGACTGGAGACTTTCTATTGCGTACGCAAAGGAAAAGAATTCCAAATCAATTCTTTTGTGCGTTCACGCACATCTGTCAAATGACTTCAACTCTCCAAAAAATGTAAAAAAAAAATCACAATTTGGCGTGGTAATTGCCAAATTTCAACACTCACTTGCGAAGGGGTTGTGTCCCTTTGCGTTCGCACACAATTCACTGTGAGATAGTAAAATAAACATTTCAAAGCATATTTAACACTTTCACTTAAAGATATTTTAGTTGTTTATCCACTTACTGATGATTTTTTTTGGAAAAGTGGGGTAATATCAACATATTACACAAAAGAAAATTGTTCACGCTCAAAAATAAGTGTATATAGGGCTTCAGAGCGAGCTGTCAAAATGCAAATTTTTTATAACATTAACCCGTGATGCCATATCCGAAAAAACTAAAATTGGGTATTTTTAAGAGAATAGTTGGAATTTGCAGTTTCCACACCACCATCAGGTATGCAAACGGCGCGTTACCGAAGTTTTTTTTGGGTGCTCGGTTCTCCGGTAGGCCTATATCACCCATTTGTGCTTTAATATCCAAACTTATAGCAAAATGAAAAATAAAATCATAAAATTTTAATTTCTGTAACTTAAAAATAATTTCATAACATAAAATGATAAGAATTAAAAATAAACTATAAAAATAAAACATAATTCAACAAAACTTAGAAAAACCGAACATGTAATCAAATAAATAAGAACTAAAATATATAATGAAATAAAAAATGTGAATAAAAAATAAAATTATAATTCAAAAACTTAGGTAACTTTTAAATATATAAAACTAAGATAAGGAAAGAATTAAATCTAATTTTGTATATCTTAGAAATAATAAAATTTTGTAAAATATCACAAATAAAAGAGATCGGGACTCAGTTTTTGGCACGGTTTTAAACGATATTACACAAGACCCAGTCTTCAATAGGAATAATTACTAGAGGAATTGACTTTGGTTGAAAACTGAAGCTGAAGAGGAAATTCTAAAGTTTGGAAATATTATTTTATAAATGCGACACGTACAAAATCTTTGTTTTGAAGTTTGGGGTACTCAACTTTCTATTATAAAACTTCAAATGGAAAAATATTCGAATCCTTACGTGAAATGGAGTTCGCAGGCGTACAAGTATTTCAAACGAGTTCCGCCTACACCCAAGCGATCCAGCCATAAAGCATATCTACACAAGAGTAATTGCTTAGAATCGAGTCGAATGCTGTTTTGTGAGTTAATTGGTTAGTTTCACGAAGCCATTTAAGTGAAAATTGATTTTTTCGCTGGGAGATTTCATATAAGATTCTTCATTTACGTTTTTTTTTATTTACATTTTTTCGTTATCCTGGCTGTTAGTGATTTTAACTTTGTACTTTTTAATCAAATGCTTTATTTAAATTTTAATATTAAAATATGTAACTAACTAGAACTTCTGCTTAAAATATAAAAACCTATGGCATATCTACTATTTTTGTATGATCACTTGCCTCTCATAATCTTTCTCTGGATTTGGAAAATTAAAGACACGATGTCCTCCAGCGGATCCAAGAACACACTTATTTTTCGGTTTCGGCATCATTTCCCTAAAAAAAACAATTTGTACATTATTTTTAACTTTTTTTGTAGTAAATATTACAAAAATATACAATATACACACTTTTTTAACTGACAAGTTAAGACTGGCACGCATATACACATTTTAAAGACATAAAAAAAAACTACCTGCTTTTCCAGACCTTTTTTGCGACGAACTTGTGGCAGTGTCGTTTTTCCACGTAACAGCTGTGTATCTGCCCAGGAACTCGTTTTTGAAGTTGGCAACACTGCCAACTTCTGGGCTGCAAAAGTGTGAGCGTAAAGCTACATTTACACTGCACCAAATGCGTCACTTTTGGTCAAGTTTTTTCGAGACCTTTCATCCGCAGAATGAATTTGATCACCAAATTAGGTCAAATTAAATTAAATTAATCTGACTTGGCAAACAAATTCATTCTGCGGACAAACATTCTCGAAAAAACTTCGCCAAATGCGACGCATTTGGTGCAGTGTAAATGTATTATAAAAGAGTCGCTCATCAATTGATCCATGGCCATACTCAAGGATGACGTAACGTTGTCGAATAATTTGTCTGTACCAGGCCGAGGCATTTGTGTAACTGAGGTAGTGCTAGTGCGAGCGGACCAATGAAATTCTGTCGTTTCCCAGCAAACCATAAGTTTTCTAAATGAGCGCATATACGACTCTTTCCGAATATATTTTGATCCCTTGAAAGTGTGCATAAAAGAGTATGTTTTGAAAGATTTTTTTGTACGAATAACTATCTTCCCTCTCTCTTTCATTTTTATTAGCTTCCTTTTATTTTTCTCTTCTTTCCCCATGTTTTCATTTTAAATATGTAGAAACAAAGAGATAAACATGCATTTTCATGCATATCTAACATTATTTATTATGTTCCTAAAAAAACTTATAACAATAATAATTATAATAATAATCGAAGAAGTTCACAAACCCAAAACGGCAAAAGGCCTTACAACCAGACCCGTAACGTGCGCAGCTGCACGCAGACGGAAAACCAGTAAGCTCCACTTCAAGAATAAGCGAAAGAAAAATATGCGTACTTAACTTACACCTGAACAGCTATATAGCAACAAGGACATCTCTAAATAATTCAATTTCAAACATTTTAATCGATACAGGAGCAGACATCTCCATTATAAAAAAGAATCAAATTAATCAAAGTCACAAAATAAATACGGAACAAATTACAGATTTAAAAGGCATTGGTCAGGGAATAACCAGCACTTTAGGAACGATTAAAGCAGACTTAAAAGGCGATGACCTTCTCATTTACCATAAATTTCATGTCGTAGACGGCGATTTCCCAATTCCACGCGATGGAATAATAGGGCTAGATTTCATAAAAAAGTACAATTGCATCTTAGACTATGGAAAAACAGAGGATAAACTGATCCTAAGACCATATGATTTTCCACAAACAATAACAATGCACCTAACAAATTGTCTGTCTGTTAATACAATTACGATCCCTGCTAGATCTGAAGTCATTAGACAAATTAAAGTAAATACCGATAATAAAAATATTTTCATCCCACACCAAGAATTATCTGAAGGCATCTTTATAGCAAATACAATCACAAACAAGGATCAAACTTTCGTTAGAATCATTAACACTACACATAAAAACACAACTATTCAAAATTACAAAATCAATACCGAAAATTTAGATGATTACACACTAATTAAAACAGAAACACACAGTAAAAATTGCAGCGATACAGAAAAATTAAAAAGACTAACAAAAAATTTTCCAAAATTTGTCAACTCTCAATTAACAACACTTTGCACAGAATTTATAGACATATTCGCACTAGAAACCGAACCCATCACCTCTAATAATTTTTATAAACAGAAATTGTATATGAAGGATGACACCCCAGTTTACATAAAAAATTACAGCAAACAAGTAAACAAGCTAATAGAAGATGATATAATAGAACCCTCCATATCGGAGTATAATAGCCCAATCCTACTAGTCCCTAAAAATCACTTCCAGGAAAAACAGAAAAAAGATGGAGACTAGTAGTTGACTACAGACAAGTAAATAAAAAACTAGCAGCGGACAAATTCCCACTTCCAAGAATTGATGATATTTTAGACCAACTTGGAAGAGCAAAATATTTCTCATGCCTAGACCTTATGTCAGGTTTTCATCAAATTGAACTACATCCAGATTCGAGGGATATAACCTCATTTACAGCCGAAAATGGCACATATAGGTTCAAAAGACTACCCTATGGATTAAAAGTAGCACCAAATTCATTCCAAAGAATGATGACTCTAGCATTCGCAGGTCTTAAACCATCCCAAGCATTTCTCTACATGGATGATTTAGTTGTATTAGGTTGTTCCGAAAATCACATGTTAAAAAATCTAAGAGACGTATTCTCCACTTGCCGAAAATACAACCTAAAATTACATCCAGATAAATGCCTATTTTTCAATCAAGAAGTAACTTATTTAGGACATAAATGTACAAACAAGGGAATATTAATTACCCGATCCAAGCAAATTTGAAACAGTTCAAAAGTATCCAACACCAAAAACAGCGGATGAAGTTAAAAGATTCGTAGCTTTCTGCAATTATTACAGAAGATTTGTACCGAATTTTGCAGAACATTCAAGAAAATTAACTAGGCTTTGCAGAAAGAATGTTACTTTCGAATGGACAGAAGAATTTCAAAAAGCTTTTGTCTACTTAAAGGAAGCATTAATTAGTCAAAAACTTTTGCAATACCCAGATTTCGAAAAAAATTCTGCATAACAACAGACGCTAGTGGATACGCTTGTGGTGCAGTCCTTAGCCAAAAACATGATGGCAAACAGTTACCAATTGCTTACGCTTCAAGGTCCTTTACAAATGCGAAACCAACAAAGCTACAATAAAAAAAAAATTAGCCGCAATTCATTGGGCAATAACCTTCTTCAGACCATACGTATATGGCAGAAAATTCCTAGTTAAAACCGACCATCGCCCATTAACATACCTATTTTCAATGAAAAGTCCTTCCCCAAAGCTGACACGAGTAAGGCTAGATTTAGAAGAGTACGATTTTGAAGTGGAGTACATAGCTGGTAAAGAAAATCATATAGCGGACGCATTATCCCGCATAACTATAACAAATTTGAAAGACTTGTCAGTGGAAGCAAGCAAAATATTAAAGATAACTACCAGATCAGCAGCTAAAAAGAATAACAAAAATATTGAGAAAAAAGAAAGTCACACAGAGAACCCCAAAATTTTTGAAGCGCTAAATAAATTTGAAGTAAAAAGACATGTCGAGCTCGTTTTCACTCCTCCGAAATTAAATTTCAAAAAAGGAAAGAAAATCTGTAGCACTTTAGATACAAGCAACCTAATTGTTGAGGATAAGATTGATTTAGATCAATTCTTTACCATGCTTGAAAGAGAAGCCGGCAATTTAGGACTTGTACAAGTACAGTTGTCCTTGGGGGACAAATTGTTTAAAAAGAATTATAGTGCAGTAGGAAAATTTATTGAAAAGGGTAATAAAGTTCTCAAAAAGTTAACAATAGCACTAACCCCAGAGGTTATATATGTGACAAATCCCGGGAAAATTAAGGAAATTCTGCATAAATATCATGACGATCCTATTAGTGGTGGCCACCCAGGAATAAATCGCATGACAGATAAGATCAAGCAGAAATATAGCTGGCTGAACATGAAGAATGACATAAGAAAGTATATAAAAAACTGCATCCACTGCAAGAAAAACAAAACAAATAAACATATAAAAGAGCCAATGACAATAACGGAGACACCTCCGAAGGCGTTTGATATTGTACAAATCGATACAATTGGACCTTTGCCAAAGTCAATAAATGGCAACGAGTATGCAGTTACAATCATTTGCGACCTAACCAAGTATCTAGTAGCTATCCCGGTCCCAAGCAAACACGCAATCACAGTAGCTAAAGCCGTGTTCGAGCATTTCATCCTAATTTATGGACAAATGAAAACAATAGTAACAGACATGGGCACAGAATACATGAATAGCCTATTCCAAGAACTTTGCAAATTGTTGAAAATCGAACACAAAACTTCAACACCTTACCATCATCAAACTTTGGGTACTGTAGAACGCAGTCACCGGACTTTCAACGAGTACATACGTACATACATATCCAGTGACAAGGACGATTGGGATGAATACCTCAGGTATTTCGCGTATTGCTACAATACGACACCATCTACAACACACAAATATTGTCCATTTGAGCTTATATTTGCAAAAACACTACCTAACTATGACTTTTTAAAAGAAAATGAAATAACTCCGTTGTACAACCACGAAGCTTACGATAAAGAAGTAAAATACAGACTACAAATAGCCCAGCAAAGGGCTAGGAAACTAATCCAAGAGGCTAAAGAAAAACAAAAAACCAATTATGACAAAAGTAGTTATAGTAAGGAAATTAATATAGGAGATTTAGTATTAGTTAGAAACGAGGCCTCCCATAAGTTAGAAAATAGATATAGCGGACACTACAAAGTAAAAAGTATTGATAAGAATAATAATTACACTTAATTCCACATAGAATAGGGAATAGCAAATAAAAACAAAAAAGAAATAATAATCCATAAGAATAGAATTAAGGCAGCATAACGCCACTAGCAATATGAGCCGAAAAGCAATTTAAACAAACAAACAAAAATAAAAACAACAAGCAATCCAAATCACTCAGTTTGGCACAAGCTGAAATACGGCATATCATGTTGGAAATGAAACACATGAAGAATACAAAAAAAAAAAACAAAAAGAAAAAAAAGGTTTTATGCGATAATAGCAATATGAGCCGAAAAGCAATTTAAAAATTTTGTAACACAAACAAACTATAAGTAGGTCATTAAGAATGGATTTATAGAATTGCCGGCAATTATATAAATCCATCCTTTTTTAGGGCGGGTGGTGTAGTATTACAGTAAAGGCACCACGCTAATGCACATTTGCCAAACATATGTGAGTATCGGCCACACAAGAAGACAATGCACTCACGACCTACATTAAGGGTATTACGCCCAGCGGGAAACCAACATACCAAATGTTGAAAGAAATAGACTGACTGAATAGACTGACTGTCGAGCGCACGCGACGATCAAATGACTGAGCGTCAGCGGCAGGTCGACAGAGCGCCTGTCTAAATATTTGTCACACATATGCCAAGTCAGCTAAACATATGTACAACCGTAGCATGTAAGTGTTGGGCAAATAGCCCAAAATAGATAGTATAGGTATACGTATAGTTTGTAAGTATTGGTTAAGAATAGCTTAAGAATTTCTGTATAAAAAGAAAGTAAATTTAATAAAGAAAATCAATTCTGATCGAACACTGATCCTCTGTGTTTCTATAACATTATACAGCGCATAATTGACATTCATTTGGCCCTTATATATATTTAATTATTTACAAGTCGATTCATTTTGCAATATATACATACAAATATTTAAAAAATAAAGTATTTTTAAAGTAAGAGCATTAGATGAAGTAGTACTAGAAAAACGTACTAATGCACATGTCTCATACAATCGTAGGAACATATCTCATACAAACGTAGGAAAACGAAACCCTTTTCAGACTTCACAGCACGGTTGTCGTTGTTAAAAATTTTGCGTACCAAACCGAAAAAAAACCTACCAAAATAATTCGCTAGCCAAACAATATAACATTTATTAAAACAATTTTAAGCAGTTCATCCGCTTCCATAATTTAACACAACGGGTTTTAATATATGTACATATGGTGTTTCAAATATAAGAAAATTTGCCAACCCTTAGGGGTCGCTATTTTTTTCGTCCTTTCCCAAGTGGTACCACTTCACTTCTACTGCAGTGAAAAAGGGGAGTGAAATATACACAACATCATGACTAAATAATTTTTTTGTAGTCATTCAAATGTGGTTTTTTATATTTGAAGCAGTGTCATTGGAGTTGTGTTGAAGCAAAAACGTACCAAATTTGGCAGTTGCGTACCAACGTACCAGGAAAAAAAATTCGTACCAAAAATGGTACATTTCTTGCAGTCACAGATGTGACAACGTTGAGAGCATGGACGCGGAAGAGGGGCCAGCTAAGAAAGCAGAAACAATGGTGGGTTAGGCCGAGTCTACGGAGAAAAGCGTGGGTTCTACGCTACTCTTCCATCGTTTCCTCCATTTTTATTATCAAAAAACATTAAAAAGCATTGGAATAATTAATAAAATACATTTTTACAAAACTTTTACTTTGTGGTGCTTATATCAGCTGTTCGTTCGACGAATGGCACCAACTTGCCAATATGTTGGCAAATCTATTTTGAGTGTCAATCGTTGCCAACTGCGCTGTCATACTGAAATTTGACCGTTTTCACATGCTTGTCATTTTATATGACAACGAGTCGTCAAAACTGACTGCAAACGCAATTGACACCATATGCCAGCCCGTTTTCATTAGTATGCCACCATTTGATGTCATATTTTGACCTAATGAAAACCAGCCATAAGGCCAAATTCTCTCTTTATCAATCGTATGTGTGTTTGTACATTACAGCGGGTCGATTTTTTTTGCATCAGGGGCCCATGGCGATTATGGTTATTTGGATCATTTCAAGCATTTTTGCCAAAGAAACTATAGGTCTAACATGAATTTCGAGCTAACAGTTTTTTCGATGAAATTTTTTTTTTCTTCAAAAAGTGATTCACTTATTAAAAAAGCTGTGTTGAAAACTGACAAAAATCATCCTCTATGTTCATCTGGGGGTTTTTGTGGTCGAGGAATCCATTTCCGGTATTAATTTTCTCATTTGACGTCCGCAAGAGGGCGCTTTCGCTCTTTTTTTAGGGTTATAAATCCATTTTTTTCGAAAATCGACCGTTTGTTCTAGAAATTTATGAAATTTGACTTTCTTTAACAGCAAATACAGTTACTAACTCTTTTCGTCACGGTGGTTACTGTAGCTAACCACCTTTTCCAGCTTCCGTAAAACTTTTTTTATGTACCTTTTTAACTGTTACCCTTTTTTAAGTACATATAATAAAATTGTAACAATTGGATGTCTGATATTCAAGAAAAACTTATAGAAAGGGTAATTTTTAAGCCAATAGAATCCAAATCAAAAGTTTTTAGAACTTTATTTATATCGGTCCGTGTGTTTGTGCGCGCATAATTCAAGAACTGCGTAATGGAATTGAATGCCTTTTTTGCTCTTGCATTACTAGACATCTAACTTAAGATTTAAGGTATCCCATATTTCGATAACTCTTCGGATTCGACTAATATGAGGACCTCGATTAGTAAACTTACCACCTCATATCTCAAAAACTATGTGAGTTATGTTTGTGAACTTTTTTTCCCTTAATATATATGTCTAAACCAATCCAAAAATACAACTTTTTCAATTATAAAGTCAAATATATGAAAGCGTGACGTAAAGAGCTAAACAGCTCAGCGTTGAAAATTAAGGGAATGGGAATTATGAATTTTATAAAACAAATGTTATTCATTCAAATTCAAATATCATTCTTTATGTGCATCTGAGGGTTTTTAGGGTCGAGAAATCCATTTCTGGCATTGTTTTTTCTTTTGACGTCCGTCAGAGGGCGCTTTCGTCCATTTTTTGGATTTTAACACCTTTTTTCCGAAAATCAACAACAACGTTCCGAAAATCTATGAAATTTGACTTTCCTATAATGCAATTTCTTTTTTAAGTCGCCTAACACCCTGATTCTGCGTTCTTGATGAATTACACTTTGCTACAAAAAAAAAAAAAAATGAATACACTTTTCAAGCGACCTAGTAGAGATTGTTCATCTGCTCTAGTTATACACGAAACAGCCTTCAAAAGATTTGTAACACCCCAAAATCTGTTTTTAAGGCCAAAAACCCGTTTTTTCAGAGTTTTCGTTGAAAAAAAAAATCATTAAAAATCGACCTTGTGCTTTTGACTTTGAGCGCCAAAGATTGAAAAATCCTAAGTTGACCCATTTAGAGTGCCCCAATCGTGTTGAAATGTGAGACCGACCCCCACTAACTTTGTAGGGCCGAACCCCCATGCCAGTGGCACATCCGCTTAGACCCCACCAGTGAGGGTCCCCATACAAAAAATCACCATTTTGGCACTTTACGTGAAAAAATCAGCTAAACGACTTTTTTTCTTTTTGCAGTTCATTTTTACCACGCTTTTATTATTAGCTTCATTCCCTTAAGAACTTTAAAAACATAGCCATTTCACTGTTTTTTTAATGAAAAGTGCCAAAAATGGTTATTATTTAAATGTTTGTAAGGGGAACCCCCCAGGTGGGGTAATAGGGTCTGTGCCACTGGCATGGGTAGGTCGGCCCTTCAAAGTTAGTGGGGGTCGGTCATACATTTGGACACGTTTTGGGGCACTCTAGGTGAGTCAACATAGGATTTTTCAAACTTTGGCGCTCGAAGTCAAATGTAAAGGAAAATCGTATTTTAGGGATCAAAATCAAAAGGTGTTAAAATCCGAAAAATGGACGGAAGCGCCTTCTGACGGACGTCAAAAGAAAAAAGCAATGCCAGAAATGGATTTCTCGACCCTAAAAACCCTCAGATGCACATAAAGAATGATATTTGAATTTGAATGAATACATTTTGTTTTGTAAAATTCATAAAACAAATTAAAGTAAAAGAAATTTTCATAAACAATATAATATCGATACAAGTTTTGCTTGAATGTACCTCCCATTCCCTTAATTTTCAACGCTGAGCTGTTTAGTAACTGTATTTGCTGTTACAGAAAGTCAAATTTCAAAAATTTCTGGAACAAACGGTCGATTTTTGAAAAAAATGGATTTATAACCCTAAAAAAAGTGCGAAAGCGCCCTCTTGCGGACGTCAAACGAAAAAATTAATACCGGAAAAGGATTCCTCGACCCCAAAAACCCCCAGATGCACATACACTGGGGAAAAAATAGTATAATCAAATACAAACGCATACGATTTGAATAAAAACGTCAATGAAAGTGCTGTATAGAGCAAATTATTTAAATCAAATATGCACATATTTGATATGATATTGAACACGAAATTATTGGAATCCAATATGCAATATTTTCATATTGAATTTTAATACTTAATTTTTGAAAGTGATCTGAATACAAAATATTTGCGCTAAATAAGATCATATTCAAATGATTTTCAAATATGAAATATTGAAATTTACAACTTTTATGATTGATTGTTTTTTGAATAGGGGTCCTGCATATATGACGTCACGCTCTTTGAGGGGGGAGGGGTCTGCGATTTGTGACGAAATGTGACATGGGGGGAAGGGGGGGTAGCACTTACGTGATGTCACGTTATTTTTTGCATGTTTTCTAGCGTGCAACGTCCATGAACGTTTTCAAATTTAGCACGGTTTCATTCTTTCGATTGGCAAATATTATTTAATAATTAATATAAACATTAATATAAACATTCAATATGTATCAGATTTTATGTCAAATAAATATTGAATTTATATTTATTAAGGGGGTGATGTGACATTCGAGGGGGAGGGGGGGGTCTGGCGTTTGTGACTTGGTGTGACATGGGGGGAGGGGGGTCCAAAACTACCAAAAATCGCGTGACGTCATATATGCACGACCCCATATTAAATAGTATATTTAAATGGAAAAATATTTAAACTTGCTTTTGCTAGAATTAAAACAACGAATTTTATGGTTTTATATGTATTTTTATTGAATATAACTTTGTTTGCACATGTATAGTTTTATTAAGGCACAAAATACTCTTAAATGCTACTATATCTAATAAAAGTTCTGCCGCCGATTATTGAATGCAAATGCATTGGACTGTAGTAAATTCATTGATGTCTATTAATGTTATTTCATTTAAAACGGTACCGACATCGTAAGAGCAAAAGTGTTCGTCAAATTGTTTAATTTGTAGAGCTTTTGATAGTATGTATATATTATCATTACAATATAATATCAAAACAATTTTGAATAACTTAAAACTATCACTTAAAAGGCCAAGATAGTAATCCTTTGTATACCCAGCGTACTAGTACTAGTACAAGGGTATATTAATTTTGTTCACATAACGGTTGTATGTAACGGCACAAAATAATCGAGATAGATATAGAGTTCCATATATGAAAGTTCTTAGGATTAAAAGAGGAGTTGATTAAGGCATGCCCGTCCGTCTGTCCGTCTGTGTACACGATAACTTGAGTAAAAATTGAAATATTTGGATGACATTTTGTACACAGGTTACCTTCTGGCCAAGGTAGGTTGCTATTGAAAATGGGCGAAATCAGATGATAACCACGATGCCTTTTTCGATATCGAAAGTTTCGAAAATCACACAAATTTACTTATCTCGGCAGCTGAAATGGCTAAAATGATATAATTTTATAGGTGAATCCCCCTGGTCATTCTCTTATGATTTTTCCATAAATTTTTTATAGTGGGCGTGACACCGCCCACTTTTAAGGGTGACATTTTTGAAAATTTGAATGGTCGTAACTTTTAAATATATTAGGATAGAACGATGGAATTTGGCACAAATCATACTAGTATTGTTGGGAGTATACCTGATGAAACTGGAAAAAATAGCTCTCCAGCCACGCCCACTTTCGATATCGAAAATCACATAAATTGAAATAATTCGGTAACGGAAATTAAGTAAATCCTCCTAGGGCCTGATGATTGTTATTCCGTTCTAAAAATTACCGCTGGGTATTAAATGTTCGGTTCACCCGAACTTAGACTTCCTTACTTGTTATATTTTAAGTTTTCATACAATACATATTTGGATACGCATACATTTTCGAAATTTATTTCAGGATTATCATGTTTTATATATTTGAAAAAATCTGTTGCTTTCAAATTAGCCATAAAAAATGTGCATCTATACTAAACAAATTTGGTAAACCGATTGAATATTTTTGCAAAATTGCAGAAAATTTATAGCTTGCTTTTAGTGCAATTGTTTTGGAGCAATTAAGACGGGACGTTACATTTTGAAAATAAATTTTACTTTCTTGTTTAGCCTCAAACCTCATAGACCAATTGTGTCTTAATGGACCTAGCATCCTAATCGTTCTTGGGTAGGGAAGCATAAAATGATGTTTTGGGTTAAGGCATCCATAGAGTTTCAAGTAAAGTCTGTGGTTATTGCTTATTAGTGCATCTAATCTTTCAATATCATCCTCCACCAATTCTGATTTGTAAAGTATATCCAATATATTTACAAGATAATCTAATAATGTCCAATATTTGTTTCCCATTGGGATAAGATCACGCGCCATTAATGGCAAAAAACTAACAAAAGAATACAATTCAGTGGCAGTAATTTTTAAATTAGAGTTAATTATATGTTTTTTTGTTATATTAATGGAAATATTTGCAATCTCGAGCTCTCCGTATGGTAATCGAATTTTTCTGTTATTAATAACGAAAGTACTTTTTCATCTATTAATTAATGTTTTCATTTACATTAATTAATGTTTTCAATTACAATAGTGTTAGGGCTCTCATACATATTTTCTTTTTTTCAAATGTTTGATCATACGATAATCTGATGAAATAATTTCAAAGGGTTGCTACAAAAATTTGAAAGAATTTCTAACTCTGAGGTCGAGTCCCGTTTGGTTAAGCTTTCGCTGATTGTAAATGTGCTATATAACAGCTTGTTGTTTGAAATTACTTTTCACATAAAAAACAAATCATATTGAAATATATAGTTATTAGTTATTTTTGAGCTAATTTACAAGTGATACCAATGCAGGGGTTTTTATATCAGAATTTGTTTCAATGTCAAAGAAATATCTCTGAACAAAAGTCCAAGCCGGATATTTTAAATTCAAAACTTGAAATATTTTAAAGTACAATCCAGACATTCAATAAAAGAGTCAAACTTATAAATTATTTTATCAATGTAAGAATAAAATGCTTTAGGTGATAAATATGTTCCCTCAATAATAATAAAAGGTTGAACTGTTAATGAATTCAAATAACATTTGTCAACATACTCTTGAATTTCTTCATAAACATTAGCTAAACATTCTACTTTAATAATAAAAAAATTGTGTGCGTCCAATATTGTAGCTTTAGCTCTCAATGCTCCTTATGTGTTTTGGAATCTTGCAGTTGGAGTGTATTAGCGTTGTTAGTATACAATCTTCAGCATCTAAGGAAACACAGATTTTATATGTAAATGGTTTTTTGCACTTCGCTTTCAAAATCACGCAATTTACTTATTTGCTTCACACAACTTAAGTCTTGCAAAAGTGATTTACAGGCAGCGTTGGCAATATTTAAAATGAAAGTATGCAAGTATAAAGCATTTATCTATTATGTTTGTTGTTACATTATGAACTATATTTTTAAAAAGGTTTTCGAACATACAGCTGCGGTTAAAAACTTAGTAGCAAAATTCTATGTACTGTAGCTTGAAGACTATGTCTATTTTTTAAATTTAAATAATTTTCATTTAAAATAAAGTGAAATCGGAAATAGAAACCACATAAATATAAGCTTCAAATCTAACACGCAGCTCTAAAAAAATTATCGAAATTTAAAAAAATGTCATCAAAATTTTTAAGTTTTTATTCCGAATTGTTAGAAATTTGCAGTTTTGTAGCCTATTGAATTATAGTCTAAGAAAGTACAAGTTTTATGGTTAAAATTTAGCGTTGAATGTTTAGAACTTTTTTTCCATGTAAAAGTACAATTTTTAGAGCTTCGTGTTAGCTTTGAAGCTTGTGGTTTCTATTTCCAGTTTCACTATATTTTAAATGGAAATTATTTAAATTGAAAAAATATACATAGTTTTCAAACTACACCACTTAGAATCGTGAAAATAAGTTTTTGACTGCAACTGTATCTGTGCCAATCTGACAAAACAACCTTTCCCGGGTTCGGATAAAATCTTATTATATATAAGCTGATAGCTTTTTGGTTATACATATGTCAATTTATCGCCATTATCTTAACTCTAAATAAATTGTTTAGTCAAATTGCCATAGATATAAACTTAGAGGTCTTAAGCTCTTACCAGCTCGGGACCTTTGACGTCTTTCAGCTTTGGCCACTCTTTTATGAAGTTGAAATTGCTTAGTCGTGATAAATCGCGTTGTCGTATATGATAAGATCTGTCACACCTTTCCAGAACCACCTGTCAATCAGAAGACTCCCTTCGTAGCTCCTATTGTTGTTGTTGTAGCGAGGTGTAGCCCTGCCTAAATGTCAGACAGGGTCACCCCGAGTGTATTGCTCTTGGCCGGGTCGATATAAGAAAACGGCCCGGGTCGTTTCGGCACGATGGGTACAGCACAAGTACTGGTACCGTTCTCGTAGAACCGGCAATACAAGAAACTAGCCGTGTTGGCCATGTAGGTCATTTAGCGTTACCCAGGGTGCACCAACTGGGAGGCGACCTACTTTTACACCCCCTTTAGCTCCTCTTTTAGAGTAGCTTCAATTGATTCATCGAACTCAGTTAAAAGGTCGGGAGCCGATTTGTCTAAATCATTGGACGTTTGTTTAGCTGGGCCTTCTACTTTTCTCTTTTTCGCTCTAATATTTGTATATTTAGAATATAATTTTCCTGTAGGTGGTCTTTTTCCTTTACGCTGAATGTAATAATAGTCCTAAAATAGAAAGGTTATTAGTGATGTGTATTCATGTTAACAGTTTTGACATTCATGCCTATTACGGTATCCGACGAATGCGATTGAGTTTTTATAATTTTTAAACACAAATCCGCAACTATTTTATCGCGAACCGATCGCACTCACCTCGAATCGCATTCGTCGGGTACCGTAATAGGCATGATTATATTGAATTTTTTACTACCAGATTTCTCCTCGGGAAACAATGCTTTTATATCATTTAGAAACTGTTCGAAATTGACGGATTTTATATTATATTCAACGGCGTGCTCCACAAAAGCGTTTATAATACGATCGCAATGACTACTATTTAAATATCCGTTGAGCTCATAGTGTTCTAAAATGCCTCTACCAGCAGAACAGTCTTTTAGTATCCTCTTCAAAGGTCTGTTTTTTTTTTGCAGCTGGGTTAGTGTAATGTTCCAATAGAAATAAATACACGCGCTCGATTTAAGGTTATACTAATAAGTAAAGTCTTCAATATATTTGTATGAAAATGAAAACCTCGTGTTAAATTGTACGATATCTATATCAGAAGAAACTGAATAATTAATATGAAAGATATACATATATATATATATAAGAATAATGACAGTAGGTAAACAGGGTTTCCAACTATTGGTAAATACATAACAGTATCTCCCACGCTTAATAGCGAACATGGTTCGCAAGTATGTAGGAGGCCTTCTGGTCCTACTCGATCTTCTTACTGGATCGTCAGGCGTTGATAATGGTGTAGGTTGTGAGATTGGTGCTGGTTGTGTAGCCGGAGTGGTTACTGTATGTTCAATGTGAATTTCATCTCTTTTTGATTTTTGTTGTACGGGTGGTTCCGCAAACGTTACAGTCTTCTTCGGTGGATCAATACCAGATTTGTACAATTGGTTAATGTGGCGTTTCAATTCATATCCATCATCTAGTTTTACTTGATAATTAAGATGTCCAAACTTGCGTTTCACCTCGCCAAATTTCCAACCAGGTTTATTCCTGTGAAATCATCGCACTTGTACTCTATCGCCTACGCTTAGGGATCGAACTCGAGAATTTTGTACTGCTGATTTCAATTGTTTTACTGGCCGCATAGCGTCCAATTTAATTCTCAGATCACGTCCCAGGTACATTTGAGCTGGGCTTTGACCATTTGCCAATGGGGTTGCCCTATAGCGAAACAGGATTTCTCGTAGTTTAATATTTAAAGGTAATTTTTCATCATTATTCGCTTTTAGCTTCTTTTTCAAAATTTGGACGTACCTCTCAGCCAATCCGTTAGTTGCTGGATGTCCAGGGGCTATAAACTTTTGGATAATCCCGTTCTCGCAACAAAATTCTCTAAACGTTGCACTTTGAAATATTGTTGCGTTGTCCGATACAATTGTTTGTGGTAATCCGTGTGTTGCACAAATATCTTGTAATAAATCGATTGTCTTTTCAGAAGTTGGAGCATCTCTGATTATACGGATCTCCGGCCATTTAGATTTTGCATCTATTAGTACGAGAAAATAGTGATTTTGAAATGGACCTGCGTAATCAATATGGACTCTTTGAAAATTTTCGATCGGCTCTTCCCAATGATGAGTTACAACTTTCGGAGGGTTTTTTCTCACTTCCGCACAACTAGGACATGATTTTACCAATCGCTCTATATCAGCGTCAATGCCCTTCCAAAAACAGTATTTTCTTGCAAGCTGCTTCATTTTTACTATGCCCACATGTGTATAATGTAATTCTTTTAAAATGTCTGCACGTAGCTTCAATGGTATAACGATACGATCATCTTTAAATATGATACCATCTTGCGAGTTTTGCGAGTTCCACATCACGTTCTGTTTCGTTTGAAATAGTAGTGGCATTGATTGAGAATGTTGATATTTGGTTGATCTTTCCATCGTGAATATTTCGTACCTCTTCGTCCAAAAAATTTTTAAACGTCGGTGTTTCTTTGATGGGTGCTCTCGATAAACAATCTGCGTTCACATTATCTTCAGCTTTACGATGTTGAATTTTGTAGTTGAATCCTTGTAAGAATGAAGCGTAACGCAGTAGTCTTGCTGATGTCATAGCTGGTGTTTTTGCACTTTGATGAAATATTCTTGTTAGGGGGCGGTTATCCGTCAATAATATAAAATCTCTTCCGTATAAATACATAAAAAACTTATCAACGGCAAAAATAATTGCTAACGCTTCTCTGTCAAGCTGGCTGTAATTTTGTTCCGCTTTGGTTAATGCTCTTGAAATAAATGCTATGGGACGCTCCGCTCCCTCAACAATATGTGATAGTACAGCAGCTATACCGGTCGGACTTGCGTCACATGCTAATGTTATTGGCAATGCTTCATTAAAGGGTACTATAACCCTGTCTTTTAGAATTTCTTGTTTGAGGTTCTTAAATGCTTTTTCGCATTGCGCTGTCCAACTAAATTTTCTGTTTTTTTCTAAAAGCTGGCGTAAAGAAAATGTTAGTGTTGATAGTAGGTAGGTAGGTGGAATGGCTGCGACAAAGTCGCCCAAGTAGCTTTAAAAGCCGTTTTGATGCCATAAAACTCGTAGAAACCTACTGCCGTGAGTATATGCTACAACCACCCAGAGCTGTTTATAAACTCCAGGATGCTTGGAATCCCTAATTCGGATACTCTCCCTAGATTTTCCAAAAAAAGGGTAACAAACACTTTCAGTCGTGTTCTGGCTAGACCGGGGCACTTACACAGGAAGTGCTCAACGGTCTCTTTTGCATTAATGTCTTTACAGCTTCTGCAGTGGTCATTATGCGGAATACCCAGTTTTTCCGCATTCGTACCTATCGTCCAGTGACCCGTGCAGACTGCTACAAGCTTGTAGGTGTCTACTCTGGACCTGCTTAGGAGTCCCCTTGTCCTCTTCTCGCTGTAGTTCGGCCAAGTGGCTCTCGATATTGCACATGTAGTAGTAGCTTTCCACTTCCGCTGTGCTTCATTGAGAAAATATTTTTGGAGATTCCCCTTGGCTACTGCCAGGGGTACCCCAATTTCGAGTCTAGATATCTCTTCGTTCTCTGCTGATGAGCCTGCCCGTGCTAGCTCATCAGCCCTCTCATTACCCTCGATCTCTTTATGACCCGGGACCCAGATAATGGATATTTCTAAAACCTCAGCTAACGTAGCCAAAATTTGTTTACATGCATGCACTGCATTAGAGCTTGTGTATGGCGATGCGATTGCCTTTATCGCCGCCTGGCTGTCGGTGAAGATAGCCACTTTCCCAGTAGTGTTCCTTTGCTCAAGCGATTTGCACGCCTGAACAATCGCAAGAACCTCTGATTGAAACACACTGCTATACGACGGGAGTCTGAATGCTTCTGAAATATCCAGACCTGCCGAGAATACGCCGGCTCCCACCCCCGAATCCATCTTGGAGCCGTCTGTATATACTTCAATGTTGCTATTTGTTGTGACCCTGCCCCTTTTCCACTCATTCCTACTTGGAAGGACCGTGGTGGCATTCCTCTCAAACTTCAGTTTGTGAGGATAGTAGTCTATTGCGCTATTAACTATTCCCTCTGGGAGGGTGTTAAGGATACTACTGTGCCCATGCTGAGTATCCTTCCAGCACCCAGCCTCCCTGAGTCTCAGTGCGGTTTGTGCCGATGTAGAAAGTATATATAAGTCAATTGGAAGTAGGTTCAAAATAGGATCCAAAGCCGCAGTGGGGCAGGTGCGCAAGGCCGCGGTGGCGCCGACGCACGCAGTGCGCTGTACCCTCTGCAAGTTGGCGAGATTGTAGTTCTTACGAAGAGCTTCCCACCACACCACCGAGCCGTAGGTCAGCACAGGCCGGACCATCGCCTCGTACAGCCACAGCACCATCTTCGGCTTTAGACCCCATTTTTTACCAAACATCGATTTGCAAGCGTAGAAGGCGATACATGCCTTCCGCACCCGCTCCTCGATGCACTCCTTCCAATTTAGCTTGCAATCCATTATCAGCCCCAGGTACTTGTTTCTGGTAGATAGAGTTAGTTGCTGACCATTCAGCATCGGTAGTTCGAACGTAGGTGGCTTATACTTCCTCGTGAAGAGAAGAAGCTCCGTTTTGTCCGGATTCAGCCCAAGGCCACACTCTTGTGCCCACCTACTTAGCTTTGCCAACGTTCTTCCCATGATCTCGCTCATCACGGAAGGGAAGGGACCCGAGACAAGGATCGCCACGTCGTCGGCATACGCCACAACCTTTACTCCATTACTACGGAGCCATAGCAGAGGCGAAAGGACCCCCCCCCCCCCCTGTGGTGTTCCTCTACAAATCTGTTTGCTAGCTTTTGCTCCCCCTATCTCTGCTGATATTTCACGATTTAAAAGTAGGCATGAGATCCAGTTCCGTATTGGTTCTTCCACCCCTAACCCAACCAGCGCTGTTGATATTGCTGAAGCTTTCACGTTGTTAAAAGCACCTTCCACATCAACAAACGCTGCTAGAGTGAATTCTTTATATAGAAGGGACTTCTCCACTGTTCGCACTACTTCATGCAGCGCAGTCTCCGTGGATTTCCCCCTTAAGTAAGCATGCTGCGCACCGGACAGAGGGGACCCCTCCAGGAGTTCCCGTATGTGTATGTCCAGCAGCCTCTCAAACGTTTTTAGCACGAAGGAAGTGAGACTTATTGGTCGAAAATCTTTGGCCACTTCGTGCCCTCTTCTTCCTGACTTTGGAATGAAAACCACCCTTGTTTTCCTCCATGTGTCCGGAATGTGATTAAAGGAAATGCAGGCCGTAAAGATCTCCTTTAACTCCTTAACCAGAGGTATCTGAGTCTTCTGCAGCATGATAGGGAGTATACCATCTACTCCCGGTGACTTAAATGGTGAGAAGCTATTTATTGCCCAGGCAATTTTGTCTTCTGCTAAGAGTTTGTTTATCAGCTCACTAGGTGCCTCCCGTTGCGCCTTTTCTCCCCTTTGCTCCGTCCCTAGAGGGTCGTCTGGGAAGTGAGCCTCAGTCAGGATATCTAGGGTTTCCGCTGATGATCCCGCCCAAGTGCCATCAGCGCGCTTTACAAAGGTTCTGTTGGAGTGTTCCCTGGCAAGTATTTTCCCGAGCCTTGCTGAGTCCTTCGTGGACTCGATAGATTCGCAATGCTCCTGTCAGGACTTCGCCGTTGCAACACGTACGGCTTTCTTAAAATCCCTCCGGGCGTTCCTGTACTCCTGGAAGTCTTTCTTGGCATAGCAATCATTGAAGACCTTCCTCATCTTCGACCTTAGTTCGCTAAGGGTTTTGTCCCACCACGGGGGGAAGGTCTTCTTGCTTCTAGTTATTGGGCAGGAAGCCTTATAGGCAACCTGGAAACTTTTTTCCAGAGACCTAACTCGGTCGTCTAGAGCTTCTGTCGATTGTATCGGTGTCTTCTTCCTACTGAGCCTATCACTGACTATCTTTTCAAATAGACCCCACGAGGTTCGTTTAGGATTTCTGTGCGGTTGTTTTATCTCTCCCTCCCAGTCAATATCAAAAAGGATCATTCGATGATCCGACATGGAGGTCTTTTGCGAAACCTCCCAGTTCCTTATCGAAGGTTCCTGGGAGTCAGATGCTATTGTAATATCAAGGACTTCTTCCCACCCGGCGAAGTTTACTGACCCCGGAAAAACAAAGGTGGGAGAGCTTCCCCTGTTACATATACATAATTTATTTGCTAATGGAAAATCAAAAAGAGACTCACCCCGTTCGTTTATTTCGCTGCTCCCCCATAACGCATGCCTTGCGTTGGCGTCGCAGCCCATCAGGATCCTCTCGTTTTTTTGCTTGGTGAGCAGCTGTACCTCCTCGGGAGATGCCGGCCGATCGTGAGCCATGTACGCAGAGGCGACCGTTAACCTGCGTCCGCCCCTTGACTCAATCCTGACCACCGCCAAATCAAATGTGCTGAAATTAGGTAAAAAGAAAGCATTAATAGTATCCCTAACGAGGATGCATGCCCTCGGCTTACCTTCTCCTAGTGTATAAAATAAGTTGTAGCCTCTGATACTTAGGCCCCTGACTTTGGAGCGCCATACCCAAGGCTCCTGCACCAAGCAGATGTCAATACCTTCCTCCCTTAGGAGAACCAGCAGGTTATCCGAGGCACATCTGGCATGCTGCAGATTAATCTGCGCCACCCTAATCATCGGACCGGGGGGACGCACCTGCTTGACTGTCGGGGTTCGACGATGCATCAGCCCCGGCTGATGCTGCCAGCCTAAGCTCCTCTAGGAGCTTATTGGCATCGTCGACCTCCGGTAAAAATTTTGAATAATATGTAATCATTCCAAGGAATCTTCTTATTTGCTCTATATTTTCAGGTCTTGGCTTGTCTATAATTGCCTGCACTTTATCTGGACATTTTGAAATTTTGTTATGGCTCACTACATACCCTAGATATTTAATTTCTTCTTTAAAATATTCACATTTTCTTTTGTTGACGTGTAACTGATATTTATTTAGTCTTTCCAGACATTTGATTAGACGATCTTCGCATTCTTCCAACGTTGCACCATGCGTAATTATGTCGTCGAAGTACGCGATGGTACCATCGAGGCCTTGCAATATTTGGTCTAGAATACGGTTAAACTCACTTGGGGCAGTTTTGATTCCAAAAGATAAACGATTCATTTGGTACGTACCTCGGTGTGTTGAAATAGTTTGCACCTCTTTGCTGTCATCATCCACTCGTACGTGAAGATACGCCTTGTATAAGTCTAATTTACAAAAATATTTTGAGTTCATGTTCCACTTTTTCGCGTAACGCAAAAGGAACCTGCCTTTCTTTTAAGAACACGGGTTTTGCTCCTTGTCGTAATTTTAGACTACAGACCAAGTCCGGAATGCAACCGACTCGTTCTTCAAAAATTTCTGGGAATTGTTGCTCGATTTCCGATATAGAATTAATGTTGTTGTCGCTAGTGTAGTTTTTAGAGCTGTCTTCGTCGATTTCGTGTAGATTAATTTTTAAATGACGTATCCATACACGACCTAGTAATGCGGTACGCCTTGACGACACAATATACAAATCTTCTTTTGATGTTCTATTCTTGTAACGTACGTCCACAGTTACGACTCCAATTGGCACAAAAACATCATCTGTATAGACTCGGAAAGCAATATTTGTTTTTCTTAGCGGTGTTTTGATATTTAATTTCATAAATTGATTTTCCGGCAGCAACGTGTAGCCGGCACCTGTGTCAACTTCGAAGTTTTGTTTCCTTCCATTAATTAAAACATCAGTATAAAATTTTTCTGCATCTATGGATGAACTTTTTGCAGCACTTTGCTCATAAATATCGATAACATGATTTACACCATAATATTCTTCTTCTGTTGTGTAGGAGTCAATTGCATTTGATGTAGCTGCGTTATTGTTTACATTTTTAGATTTCTTTTGCTTCATTTTATCTTGAATACATACACATGACCAGTCTTGCCACATGAATTACATTTTAATTTGCTCTTATTTACATTGCATTCCTTCGATAAGTGGTTACTCCGGCCGCATCTTAGACACAAACCTTCTATCCCCAATTCGCTGTAATTAACTCTTGTCGACGACTTCGAGTTTCTATTTCGGGACAAACTTCGATTACGATTTCTGCCGCTACGATGTTGACGGATTTGCTGCACATAACTTGTGGCACCTGTTGCCTTTTTTGCAATCACGTTACTATTTATTTTGGCGGCTTCCAACGTTTTTGCTTTTTCAACTATTTGCTTGAATGTTGCCTTCGGGTCTTGTAGAAGCTGCTCTCTAATATGCCCATCTCGTATCCCTCTGATTAGTTGGGATCTTAGAAAAATATCTGAGATAGATTTCCCACATTCGCATACAAAATCACATTCCATTGCTCTTTTCTGTAGGTTAACTATGAAATCTGTCAGAGACTGCTCGCTATTCTGAATTTCACAAAGAAATTTGTGTTGCTCTACCAAAATGTTCTTTGCTGGACAGAAGTGTTTTTCCAATAATGCTACTATTTCATCATATTTCAGCACATTTCTGTTTTTAGGTGATGCTAAAGTTGCTAAACGCGAGTACGTCGCTGGCCCAATGTATTGTAGAAGCAGTTTTGCGGACATATCTTTTTCTCCAAAAATTTTTCTAATATGGAAATGGTTTTCCAGGCGCTCTTTATATGTTTTAAATGACTCTACTTTTGGATCGAATGCTTCGAAGGTTGAAATTATGTTGACGTTGGTACTGCTCGTTTGTTGATTTGCTGCGATTTGCTGTTGCTGCTGCTGCATCGTGGTCGTCATGACGGTTATCGCCTGAAGCAATTGTTGAACTTGGGCCTCCATTTTATTTTCAAAGTTATGACCGTTCACGTTAATTTAATGATTGCAATGTCTATTTAAATAACATTTCGATTTTACTCCTCGTCGCCATTTATTGTAATGTTCCAATAGAAATAAATGCACGCGCTCGATTTAAGGTTATACTAATAAGTAAAGACTTCAATATATTTATATGAAAATGAAAACCTCGTGTTACATTGTACGATATCTATATCAGAAGAAACTGAATAATTAATATGAAAGATATACATACATATATATATAAGAATAATGACAGTAGGTAAACAGGGTTTCCAACTATTGGTAAATACATAACAGTTAGGTTAGGTTCAAGTGGCTGCCGCAGAGGCACACTTAGGCCAGTTTTGAAAGGCCCGTTGTGATACCACCAACACAAGGAAAGTCAGTCCCGGGACCCAGCCATATGGAAAATCGATGAGTTGTTGGGATTTTCCACATAGCAGAATCCCGGGACTGATACTCCTAAACCGACACCGTTACTCCTCCTCGAACCACTTTGATGACTTTATGAAGGCCATCAAGTCCTGCCCAGTTCCGCGATCTGGCTTAGGCTATCCAGGAACGGAACTCCCAAAAAGCGCGTTCTCGCGCCGCTTAAAGCCGGACAGTTGCAGATGAGGTGCTCCACTGTTTCCTCCTCCTCATCATCTTTGCAACTCCTGCTGCATGTGGCAAACGGCATACCTAAGTGCTCTTTATCCTGAAGAACCTGCTTGGTCGTGCCCTGCCTGGCAAGCTCGTCTGCCTTACAGTTTCCCTCAATGTCCCTATGTCCCGGGACCCATATGAGGTTTACGCGGTTCTGTTGGGCCATCTCCTGAAGAGATCGACGACAGTTGAACGTGTATGAGCCAAGGGATTTGATGGCCGCTTGGCTATCGCTGAAAATATAGGCCGCGGCATCCAGAATTGCCGAGACTTCCGCCTGGAAGACGCTACAATGATCAGGTAGTCTGAAGGAGAGCTCAAGGTCCAAATCCCTTGAATAAACCCATCCTCCAACTCTGCCGTCCAACTTCGAGCCGTCGGTGTATATGGAAGTGCCACCACTTGTTTCGGGACACCAATCCATCCTCTCCCAGTCTTCTCTGCTGGGAATGTTTATTTTGAAACAGCTATCCCCGACTGTAGTGGTCGCACAACGATCTGTGCTTAGAGGGAGAAAGCTGTAAGATTCCAGAATACTGGAGTGTCCTATAGTACCCGCACCCCAACTGGAGGTTTCCCTTAGGCGCAGAGCTGATGCCGCCGCATTCAAGTGGCAAAATGCCCAAGATCAAGTGGCAAAATGCCCAAAAATGACCTGGAGGTCTTCGTAGGGCGTTGTCCTTAGCGCACCGCTTATACAGATCATATTGGATATATGGACTTTCCGCGACAGATTCAAGTATGTTGCCTTGCTCAGCGCAGGCCACCATACGACGACTCCATACAGCATGATTGGGCGAATGATGGCCGTGTAGATCCAACTGCATACTCTAGGGCTGAGCCCCCATTTTTTGCCAATGGCTCTTTTGCATGTGTAAAGAGCGATGCAAGCTTTCTTCTGGCGCTGAAGAACATTCTCCTTCCAATTCAATTTCCTGTCCAGAACTATGTCTAGAAACTTGGCTTTATCCGATAAGCCCAGGCGCATGCCATCTAGTTCTGGTATGCTTAGTGGCGGTATTTTGTACCGGTTGGTGAAGAGGACAAGTTCCACTTTCCCCGGGTTGATACTAAGTCCGCAGCGAGAGGACCACGTCGAAACTTCTCGCAGTGCTACTTGCATCAGGTCACACAGAGTTTGTGGGAACTTGCCTCTGAATGCAATAGCTAAATCGTCTGCGTATGCCACACCACCCTGGGGCGTTTCCCTTGTGACATAGCTTGATAACTCAACCGTACCAAGTGAAGAAGCTATTTTCCTTCCTCTTAGAAGTTGGTCAATTAAACCAGTTAGAGGTCTATCTACGCCCAGCACCCAGTTTCTGTAACTTTTTAACGAAATTCGTTATTGTCGTTAATATCGATTTTGACAAATTTTGTACAGAAAATTGTGTCAAATTAACGATTTTTATGTAACGAACTTCGTTAAAAAGTTACAGAAACGACGTGCAGTTAGTTAGAGCGGAGTTGATAGCCTCCGGGATTATATTGTTGAAAGCGCCCTCAATGTCTAGGAAGGCCACGAGACAGTAGTCCTTTTCACACAGCGATTTCTCAATGACAGATACTAGGCTGTGCAGAGCAGTTTCTGTTGATTTACACTTGGTGTATGCATGCTGATAGCTAGAGATAAGGTTGCTATCAATAGTCGTTGAGAGGTAGTCGCTTAGTATCCTCTCAAAGGTTTTTAGTAAAAAGGACGAGAGACTCATCGGTCTGTAGTCTTTTGGCTCGTAGTGGGATGCCTTCCTAGCCTTAGGGATAAACACTACCGTGGCGCTTCTCCAGGGGCCCGGAATGTGGTTGAGAGCCAGGCGAGCTGTGAAGAGAAATACCAGCCATTTAGCTGATATCTCCAACGTGTTTATAAGTTGCGCGGGGATAATCCCGTCCGGCCCGGCAGCCTTATACGGTTCAAAGCTCTTAACTGCCCACCTTACCCTTTCCCCAGTGATGGGTATATTTACTGCCAGGTTTGTTGCAGGTGCTAGTGGTGCGTCATGCAGATTCCTCGGAAAATGTGTAGTCAAGAGCAGCTCAAGGGTTTCCTCTTCCGTGCTGGTCCAGGATCCGTCAGGTTTTCGCAAATAGCTGATGGCTGTTTGACTTTTCGAGAGGACTCGTCTAAGTCTCGCTGTGTCGTCGACCTTTTCGACGCCAGTGCAGAAATTTCTCCACGAGGTTCTCTTCGCCTGTCTCAGAGCTTTTTTGTAGGCCCTTAGTTTAGCTTTATATTCGTGCCAATGGGGCTCAGAGCCGAGGCTCTTGGCCTTGTTAAATTGTTTCCGGCATGATTTGCGGAGCGAGTCCAAATCGTAGGACCACCAATGTGGCCTGTGATTACCGCGTGGTTTTGGCACTGGACAAGCCTGTCCTAGAGCATTTGAGAGCGCCGATGTAAATGTATTAACAAGATCCTCCAGCTCCTCTACTGATGAGGGGGCTTGCGAGGGCAGTACTGGTAGGTCTCTGTCTAATATTTCATTGTGTAACTGCCAATTAGTGTTACGTGGATTGCGCTTCATGATTGGTTGTTCTACAATAAAGTGTAAATCCATTTCTATGTAACGGTGGTCGGAGAATGAATGTTCTTCCAGAACCCGCCATTTTCTGACCCACTCATAAGCGCCTTCACTACAGATAGTGAGGTCTATGACCGCCCTGCGTGTCTTAGTGATAAAAGTAGGCTCATAACCCACGTGGCAAATTACCAGGTTAGTTGTTAAGAGGTAATCAAACAGAGACTCGCCCCTGACATTGATATCGGAGCTCCCCCATTGGACATGGTGAGCATTAGCGTCCGCTGCAATAAGAAGATTACCCGTGCAGAAATTTGACACCAGGTCTTTCACCTCCGTTTGTGGTGGGGGGGTTTCTTCGGCGTCGTAGGGCATATAGACCGACGCCACCCTCAGGCGGGTGCTGTCGACCGTTAGACTGATAGCGGTAATATCACCATTGGTGTAGTTAGGTAGGAGAAAGGCGTTCAACTCAGACTTGACCAAAATGCACGTTCAGACTTTGCTCTCCTCGCTGGCTCGAATGAGCTTGAAGCCCTTAGTCCCCAATCCGCAGATTCTCGAGCTATTGACCAAGGGTTCTTGGATGAGGACCACATCCACGTCGCCTTTAGAAAGACGACTACTTAAAGCAGCCGAGGCCACTTTAGATTTGTGCAGATTAATCTGAAGCACCACCAACATGAGAGCGCACAGACTTCCCTGCCGTCCCCATACTTACTCTCTGAGGCGACCCGGTATTAGAGAGGCTCCGTTCAAATACAGTCACGATTTGCCTCCCGGCTGCAAACGTCCAATGGGCACGGTTTCGCATAACACCCAGGATTGGGAGGGGGAAGATCTTTGTCGTCGCGCCAGAGAGGCTAGGCTGCTCTGATGATGAAGTGCCCTGTGGCTATCGACTTAAGCCCTCGTACCGCGGCAAGGTATCCACCCTTCACGAGGGTGCAGCTGGGTTAGCAAAAGAAAAAAAAATGTTTTCATTTCACTGATAAAGCTTAAAGTATAATAAAAAACGACCCTAAAGCCATTTGTTTTTCCAATATAAAGAACATAAATTATAGAATTTCTTTGTACACAATATTTGAAGTTCTACCCAAATTACAAATTATAAACAAATTTTTCGAGTTACTCGCGAGCAACCTTAATAGCCATATTAAGCGTTTTGGTATTAAGAAGGTTCACATTTTGTGAGATACATATCTCCGGGGTAGCTTAGGTATTGAAATTAATCAAATGGTTTATGATAGCATTCATAAACACCTTTTGTTTGATACCAATAATGTACTAACACATTTTGTGGAAATATTCGTCGATACCTCCGAAACCGCTCGTGCTATCGAAATTTCAAGATATCTCCCAAACCATTTCATATATTTCAATGAATCACATCGCATATTATAGAACTCATTGACACCTTTCGTTTGACACCCATATTGTACTAAGACATTTTTGGTCACCCCTGGTCCACATATTGGACGATAACCCCAAAACCCGTTGAGATATCGCAAAAAATAATACCTTGAACTGTCGAGCGTCTAGAAATCCAACATTTCAATTCCATTCAGTACTTTTAGAGTGTTACGACCACAAACATACAGACAGACATGGTCCACATATTGGCGATAACTCCAAAACCGGTTGAGATATCGAAAAAAGTAATATCTTAAGTTTTAAGTTGAGCGTCGAGCAATCCAACGAAAAAAGTTTCATTCAATTCCATTCATTACTTTCAGAGTGATACGACCACAAACATACGGACAGACAGACAGACACACAAAAAATTTTAAAATGGTTGATTTGAATTCTACTCGCTTAATATTTAATGCTTCCCAAAATCAATTTTTTGTTGATATCTGCCATGTACAGACATCGACCTGTTACAATTTTATTATATGTAGAGATAGCTTTTGGGGTCATTTTGAGACTGTTTTGAATGGTTCCAAAGAGACCTCAAATTGACCCCAAAATGGTCCTAAAGTGATCCCATAGTGAGCTAAAGCGACCCCAAGGGATCCCAAAGTGACATCAGAGTGGCCCCAAATTGGTCTCAAATTGACACCAAATTGGTCTTAAAGTGATCCCATAGTGACCTAAAGCGACCCCAAGGGATCCCAAAATGGTTCTTAATTGGCCCCAAAATGGTCTTTAAGTGATCCCATAGTGACCCAAATCGACCCCTAGGGATCCCAAAGTGGCCCCAAAATGGTCCCAAATTGGCCCCAAAATGATCTCAAATTGACCTCAAAGACCATCTTAAAGCAGCGGTTACCAAAACTCTAATTGCAGAAATGTTAGTAACTGCAGCAGTGTTAGTGAAAAAAGACTATTTGAGTGCCCATCTGCTAACGTCGACAAGAACGTATGCGCGTACATTTTTCGATTTTATGCGCTACTATATCACGTCGCATAATGCCATACGATAAATACTTTATGATGCCAAATGCTTTCGAGCAACTCCAATCCCTTTTATGCCACACATGTTTTTCAGGTAATAAGCTATTTCCTCTAAAAAGACATTCTGAGCTTTTCGATAAAAACATAAATAATATAACCGAAACTATAGGGGAAGAATTATTTATAGAGAAAAAAAACAAAAACCGCGTGTAGCCAGTACACGTGAAAGAAGTTAACTTGTTAACCCTTCGTCTTACACATGAGTCCGGCCAGACCTTTTCCATTCCATTTCAACCTTAATATACCTTCTGTGTGTGCGCCGATATGGAACATTTAGAAAAAAACACATAACGATGAGGTATTTAGGTAATTTATTTAGTTAAATAACAAAATTTAGTAGCTAACAAGCAGAACTTTTACTTGTAGGCCATAGCCATTTAAACAGGGTATTAAATACTCGGTTCCAGGCGAACTTAGACTTCCTTACTTTTTTATTATATTTCTTACTTTCGGGAAGTGGACCAGGGAACCGATCCGTGGGTAGAATTAGGCCTAATTAACAGGGGCCAATACGAATGGGATATAGTGGAAGAGGGGCGTGGTAGAAGGAAAGAGGGGAATGAAGAGAAAGAGGGAGGGATATAGTGCGAATGCGAAGAAAGATATGAAGGAGAGTTGTAAAAGGGGGGACAGTGAGCTCACATTTAAACAGGACGCCTCTACTACATATGTATGTATATAATATATAAGATTCAAATATTGTATTTGTGTATGTATGCATAGCTTAAGTTGCGTTCTAAACGGATTGACCGATCATAACCAACTTAACAACAGAAACTAAAAACCATCGATGAATCAAGAGTGCGGGCACCTCTCATACAAATGGGATTTTTCATGGTGCATATCTCTGAAAGTATTCATGCTAAGCCACTAAAATTCAACAGAGTTATATGAGGATTTTATGAAACCACTCGTATAAGGATTTGAAGAATATAACGAAAACGACACGAAACTATAGACATATTCACTTGAACTTAAAACATTCACTTGAACCCAAAACACCCGCTTGCAAACGAAAATCAACTCATACTAAAGGCTAGTTCACTTTTCTATTATACTTAATTATTTATTGGTCATAAAGAGGTCCATATGTATGTACTATATATGTATGTATGTAAGCTGTGCATTAGTGAATTGAGTGGCTCAGTGCCATCCTTGCCTAACCCTCGAAATTTTTTATATGGAGTTATTATGCTATACTACTTAGAAATACTCCAAAGAGAGAGAATAGAGCGAACAGATTCTTTAAATATTGTTTTTTTTCGCATAATAAAGATTGTGAGGGTTAAGTAATTCTGGCCTTAGGCTGTTTAATTTTTAATTATCTATTAAATTTGTAACTAATTATTAGGAAATTACTAAATTGAGGGTTAGGCAAGGATGGCACCGAGCCACTCAATTGTAACTAGTGTGTTTAAAAAAACAGAGTTTAAGATTTTCTCAAAATTGCAAGAGTGAGATGCAAAAATGAAAGAAAGAGTTAGTTGACAAAAATAGCGGCACGATTTTTCATTCATAAATCTTCAAGAAAATGTAGCCAAAATCGCACTTTTAAGTAATTTTAGAAGAGGAAATCTAATATGAAATAATTGATTGGACAGACGGAAATAAATTGCAAAACTTCAAACGAGAAAACTGATCGAAATCCGTCACGCACCACCAGGCGATCATAAAAATTAGCACAGAACTTGCAACTTCTCAGCCGTACTCAACGATGACGTAACGTTGTCAAATAAACATGCACAAACATTCATACTCCTTGAGTTAAGTATATGTGTAAAAAGTCGCATACGCTTTTGTTCCTGTACATTGCGTGCGTAAGCCCACACATGTGGTTTCTGCGCTTGTTTGAAAGCGACTGAAATTATTTTTCATCCCAAAAATATTAACCAATCACACGACGTCGTTGTTTGGAAGCACACAATATATGCAAAACCGTCTTTCAGGACAGGGTTGCCATTTTTTGGGGAAATGTTTGAGCAAAATGTCGTTCGCTGCCTAATTTTTATGTATGCCTGGTACCCCAAAATCTTGCTCCTTCAAAATTCAAAGTCTTTGGTTGAGAAAGTTTGCGCCATAAATTGTGCATACAAGTTATAAAATCACATTTTAATGGATTAAACAATGAAAAGGCCAACAAAGGCCACTTGTGCAGCGACATATTTGCTATTGCTATCTTTGCACACGACAAAGTATAACTTCTTGAAATATTACAAATTGTATAATTTTAATGGAAAACAACAGATAAATGAATGCATTTATTTGGAAATTGTTGAAATATCCACATATTTCATCACCCGCCACCCCTTTTACAAAAGTTTAACGACAACTTTGAGATCTTGTCTCGTTTTCTCAGAGTATACCTGTTCTGTAATGTTGGCCAGACTGGACAGTTCAAAATGAAAAAATCGAGAGTACTCTATATCCTATCCAAAGAATACTTCGATTGGAGAATCAGAGTACTCCAAATGTAATCCTTTTTCATATTAAAATTGTGCTCCAATTAACATTGCGATGTCCTAGGATTGGACCACCTGCTCCAACCTTCGCTTTGTTTCTGCTACCCCATGGAGTACCTACAGTCAGAGTACTTTGCAATCTACTCCAATGATGATCGACTTTCAAAAATTGGACACACAATCCAACGATTTTTAGGATATAAATTCGTCACGCATAACCAGGCGATCATAAAAATTAGCGCAGAACTTGCAACTTCTCAGCCGTACTCAACGATGACGTAACGTTGTCAAATAAACACGCACAAACATTCATACTCCTTGAGTTAAATATGTTTGTAAAAAGTCGCATACGCTTTTGTTCCTGTACATTGCGTGCGTAAACCCACACATGTGGTTTCTGCGCTTGTTTGAAAGCGACTGAAATTATTTTTCATCCCTAAAATATTAACCAATCACAAGACGTCGTTGTATGCAAGCACACAATATATGCAAACCCGTCTTTCAGGACAGGGTTGCCATTTTTTGGGGAAATGTTTGAGCAAAATGTCGTTCGCTGCCTAATTTTTATGTATGCCTGGTACCCCAAAATCTTGCTTCCTCAAAATTCAAAGTCTTTGGTTGAGAAAGTAGTGATGTTTGTAAAAATTGGCATTGTGTGCGTAAACCCACACGCCTTTGGCCCTTGAAAATGTACGCAACAGCGATTGTCATCGTGTCAGCTGGCTTACGAACAAACATTCATACTCGTTTAGTTATTAATATTGCTTGCTTGTTTTTATGAGCGCCTAGGCATATAACTTAAAAAATCCGCAAAAATTACTCCATTTATTTCTGTTTCCGTGGCATAGCTTCCGTTGCATAACTTCCGTTGCATTGTCATCCATTTTTTTAAATTTTACTCTAAATCAAAAACTTCATATCGCCGCCCAAGAAGTTAACTTCAAACAATTGGGAACAATTGGGGTCAATTTGAAACCATTTTGGGGCCCCTTTGGGTTCCCTTGGGGTCGCTTTAGGTCACTATGGATCACTTTAAGACCATTTTGAGGCCAATTTGGGGCCACTTTGGGATCCCTTGGGATCGCTTTAGGCCACTATGGGATCACTTTAAAACCATTTTGGGGCCACTTTGGGATCCCTTGGGGTCGCTTTAGGTCACTATGGCATCACTTTACGACCATTTTGAGGTCAATTTGAGACCATTTTGGGGCCACTTTGGGATCCCTTGCGGTCTCTTTAGGTCACTATGGGATCACTTTAAGACCATTTTGGGACCATTTTGGAACCAATTTGGGACCATTTTGGGGCCACTTTGGGATCGCTTGGGGTCGCTTTAGGTCACTATGGCAACACTTTAAGACCATTTTGGGGTCAATTTGAGACCATTTTGGGGCCACTTTGGGATCCCTTGCGGTCTCTTTAGGTCACTATGGGATCACTTTAAGACCATTTTGGGGCCATTTTGGTGCCAATTTGGGACCGTTTTGGGGCCACTTTGGGATTCCTTGGGGTCGCTTTAGGTCACTATGGGATCACTTAAAGACCATTTTGGGTTCCATTTGAGACCATTTTGGGCCCAATTTGGGACCACGTTGGGATCCCTTGTGGTCGCTTTGGGTCATGGCACTGAGGTGCAATGCCCAACTCATAAAGATTCCTATACTCTCTCGTTTTGGCGTAGTAAGAGCGCAAAAGTCAACTGACCATCTGCTAGCGTCGCATCGTTCAGGAGCTTGCGGGCAGGCAAAAGACAACAACGTACGCGCATAATTCGTTTTCATGCGCTTTTATACCACGTCGCACAATGTCATATGAAAAAATTATATGATGCCCAACTCTTTCGAGCAACTTCAATGTTATAGTACATTTATACTGCACCAAATTTGGCGAATTTGAATGTGTCATTTCGAACCTTTTTACACTGGCAAATTTGCATTTGGCTTCACCTTCCCCGCAAGAATCTTCTACCAGAATACAAAGCCACCGAAAGAAAATGCACCACCTTGATGTTTTAAACACATGTAGAGTAATAATAAATGAAGAATCAAGAAGGCTTCTCTCTTTTCTTAGTGGAACTGGTCCAATATCATAAAAAAAATAGTTGAAATTGTTATTTAGAACTGTGCATAATGCAAAAGTTTTCACACGTTAATTACCCATTAAGGTTCTTGCTGGGCAATTCTAAATGTGGAACACAGGCAGGGTTGCTATTTTGAGGAATTGTGGATTGTATTGTTCAGCGAATGAGGCCAAATTTGCAATTTTTCGCCAAATTTACCAAATTTGGTGCTGTGTAAATGTACTATTAAGCTATTTCCTCTAAAAAGACATTTTGAGTTTTTCCATAAAAACATGAATGAATTAACCCAAACTAAAAATGAAGAATTATTTAGAAAAAAAAAATATTTATATACTAACCAAATTAAAAGTTGGTTGGCTATAATGAAAGGGGCCGGTGGGGAAAATCAATGTAAAAAGAAACTAAAATATTTTTGAAGTTAACGTCTTAGGCGGCGATATGAACTTTTTGATTGAGAGTAAAATTTGAGAAAATGGATGACAATGCAACGGAAGTTATGCAACGGAAATAGAAATAAATGGAGTAATTTTAGCTGATTTTTTAAGTTGAATGCCTGGGCGCTCATAACGACACGATGACAATCGCTGTTGCATTCATTTTCATGGGCCAAAGAACTTCGCTTCTTTGTTTAGATTTTGGGGATGTAAAATAATTTCAGTCGCTTTCAAATAAGCGCAGAAACCACATCGTGTGGGTTTACGCATGCAATGTACGAGAACAAAAGCTTATGCGACTTTTTACACACATACATTACTCAAGGAGTATGAATATTTGTGCGTACAGACAAATTATTTTACAACGTCCGTCATCGTTGAGTATGTCTGAGATGGTGCTAGTTCTCCGCTAATTTTTATGATCGCCTGGTTATGCGTGACGGATTTCGATGGTCATAGCTCATTTTTCTCGATTGAAGTTTTGCAATTCAGAAACAAAGCAAAGGTTGGAGTAGGTGGTCCAGTCCTAGGACATCGCAAGTTAATTGGAGCGCATTTTTTATATGAAAAAGGATTACATTTGGAGTACTCTGATGCTCCAAGTGGAGTACTCTTTGGATAGGAAATAGAGTACTCTCGATTTTTGCAGGGTTGTATGTGCTAGGCAAGCGCGGGAATTCACCGCACGATTTTTGAATTTTGAAGAAGCCAGATTTTGGGCTACCAGGCATACATAAAAATTAGACAGCGAACTGCATTGAAAGAAAGAAACATTTCCCCAAGAAATGGCAATCCTCTCCTGAAAGACGGTTTTGCATATATAAGTGTGCTTGCATACAATGACGTCGTGTAATTGGTTAATAGGGGGACTCATCAAAGCTTATAAACACCTTATAAAGCGTGTAAACGTATAAATTTATCTAGTGTGTAAATGAACTGTCAAAATTTGTATGGAACGCACTTTACACAAATTTGATCAACTTCCGCGTCAATTTTGGTGTGTAAAAGAGTACGTAAATTTATACAATGCAATGACGACGTTCGTCATGTAATTTTTTAATGCATTCAATGCACACTGGACAAAAAGAGAAGAATATGCTGAAAATGGGTCGAAAATTACTTTTTTAATGAAAATGAAATGGAATGAAGGAATAGTATGAAGCCCAATAAGCCATTTTGTTTGATATCAACCTGAGACGCATTTGAGATGAAACCTTCAACGTCAATTCTCACTTTTTGAAAACTTAATATCATTTAATCAATCAATTAATTTTCGATTTGATGATAAACTACCAGTAGCAGATCAACTTTTTTGCTAAAGGAGTATTAAATTGAGGCATAATTAAATATAAAAATTATAATATAAATGTCCGACAGTTTCTACCTTCACAGGAGCTAAAGGAGTATTAATTTGAGGCATAATTAAATATAAAAATTATAATATAAATGTCCGACAGTTTCAACCTTCACAGTTTTTATACATACGACCCCCTCTACCATTCCCTAAAATAAATTTTGTCCAAACATTATTCTAAAATTTGACCCTCATTATTTACCAAACGTTTGAGAATATATTTTTCAATGCTTATGGGGAATATGCTGTGCGTGTTTATTAGTGTTTTTTGCGATCAGCTGTGAATTGCGCTACTATATAGGGTATACAATGGTTTGGCAAAAAAAAAGTTAGAAAAGGCTGAAACTAAAAAAAAGAAGCTAAAAGAAGTCAGCATTTTTTTAAGAAATTCATTCAAATATGCATATAAAACTATAAACTATTGTGACGAATTCGATGATTCCTTGATTATTTTCCCTGAGTTCGATCACTGTACGTTAAATAAAACACTCCGATTCTGCTTAATAAGTAGTACGCTTTATTCCGTACTAAAAACCGTAGTACAATATCGCGGGTTAATTCACTGTTCAGTACTTCACTGTACAACACTTCAAAATAAACTGATTGATGTGCGTTGTCTTTGCGCGGTTTATATACCCTAGCAAACAGCAGCTTCACAACCTAGAAATGTCTACACCTTTCTGGTTTATTCGTGCAACAGTGTTCTCGAAGCGTTTATCTATCGTCATCTCCTCTTTGTGCCACATTCGCAAACACGCGAGCTGCCTCTCCATCTGTCGCTCTCACGTCATGTAGCTAAACAGCTGTAGTTGTGGTAGTAACGCTAGTGATGGAAATACGCTAGAGTTGAGAGATGAGCGATTCTTGAGAACATTCGCCACACTGCCCTCCACCTAAGTCTGATAGTCCCGATTAGACACATTTCCCGATCCAAACGTTGCTAGCCTCTCCAGGTGAACCACCTTCATTTTGTTTCGTGGTCTTCCAACAGTTTTTATGCGGTAGACAACATCATTTATCCGCTTTATTACTTTATATGGGCCTTCCCAGTTACATTGCAGTTTTGGGGACAAACCTTTCTTTCGTTGAGGGTTGTATAACAGCACTAAATCTCCTTCTTTAAAACCTTCCGAGTTGATGGCTTTGTCGTATCTGGCTTTCATCTTATCACTCATGATCTTCGTCCGTTGTCTTACAAGATCGTGTATTTCTCTTATTTCTTCTTCCAAGATGCTAGTGGATTTCCTGGCATTTATTCCTTCATCAGCATTTATCCCAAACTTCAAGTCAGCTGGCAACCGCAGATCATTCCCAAAAATTACTTTTGCCGGAGTCTGACCCGTAGTTTCAAGTATTGCCCAGCGATATGCCATCAGAAACAAGGAGATGTGCGTATCCCAATCATTCTGGAACTTATCCACTACTTTCCTCATGTGCTCTTCCAAGGTTCGATTGAAACGTTCCACCATGCCATCTGACTGAGGATGCAATGCAGTTGTTCGAGTTTTCCGAATACCCAATATCTTGCACATTTCTTGGAATACGACTGATTCGAAATTCCTGCCTTGGTCAGAATGTAACTCCATCGGTACACCAAACCTCGCTATCCAATTGTTAGTGAACACCTCTGCAATGGTTTCTGCCTCTTGATTTGGAATCGGGTAAACTTCTGGCCATTTGCTGAAATAGTCCATAACAACTAATACGTACTTGTTCCCGAGTTTGCTAGTAGGAAATGGACCAGCTACATCCATGGCAATCCTCTCAAACGGTGCACCTGTGTTGTACTGCTTCATCTGTCCATGGCTTCTCGACTTCGGACCCTTTGCTTTGATGCACACCTCACAGTTGGCAATCCACTCCGCGATCGACTGCCGGAAACCAACCCAATAGAATCTCTGCTTGACTTTCTCCAACGTTTTCGTGACTCCGAGATGACCTCCACTTGGACCATTATGTAGCTCATTCAAAACATCAGAGATTTTTTTCCTTGGGACAACTACCAGCTTCCGAGCGCATTGACCATCTTCGCTTTCCCATACTCTATGTAAGCAACCAGATACCAATTTCAGACTGTTCCACTGTGCCCAATATGACTTGGCAACAGGACTCTCTGCTGACATCTCCTCTCTTGTTGGTCGTTCGTTTTGCTCGATTCCTTGCATCACACGTACCAGATCTGGGTCCTCTAGCTGATGCTTCCTTATTTGATCCATGTTCCATTCATCCGTGGATGTTATAGTCATCAGCCGCACATCTATAACATCTTCCTTGGCCTCAGCTTTCGAACAATGCTTGCATTCTAGGTTACATGGTCGCCGGGACATTGCATCAGCATTGCCATGGTTGCTGCCTTTGCGTTGCTCTATGGAAAAGTCATAACTTTGTAGTCGCTCTATCCACCGTGCCAATTGACCTTCCGGATTACGGAAATGCAAAAGACATTTCAACGCTGCATGGTCTGTCCTGACGTGGAATCGCTGTCCATAGAGATACTTGTGGAAATGTTTGATGCACTCCACCAATCCCAGTAGTTCTCTTCGTGTTACACAATACTTCCTTTCGGGCTTTCCAATTGTGCGGCTATAGTACGCCACTACCTTCTCCTGCCCATCGACAATCTGTGACATAACTCCTCCAATCGCATAACCACTTGCATCTGTATCCAGAATAAACGTTGAACCTGGGATTGGATACGCTAACATTGGGCAGTGCACAGGTTTGGAAAGCCACTTCATGTTCCTTCTTCCAATCAAATGACATTTTCTTTCTGGTCAACTCATGAAGGCTACTGGCTACGCTAGCGAAATTCGGTACAAATCGACGATAATACGTGCACAGTCCGAGGAAACTTCGTAGCTCATGTAAATTGTTCGGTCTTGGCCAATCCTTTACTGCTTCGATCTTCTCCTTAGCAGTGCAAATTCCCTCCGTAGTAACCTTGTGACCCAAGTAACTTATTTTCTTCTTGAACAATGCACACTTTTTTGGACTTAATTTCAGACCGGCGCCAGCTATCCTTTGGAAAACTTCCTCCAAGTTCTTGAGGTGTTCCTCAAAGCTTTTTCCCAGCACGATGATATCATCCACGTACACCAAACATGTTTTCCAATGCAGTCCTTTCAATACCTGATCCATGAGTCTCTCAAAAGTAGCTGGAGCGTTACATAGTCCAAAGGGCATTACCGTAAATTGCCACAGCCCCTCTCCAACGCTGAAGGCTGTCTTTTCCTTATCCTCATCTTTAACCTCCACTTGCCAATAGCCGCTTTTCAAGTCCAGTGTAGAGAACCATTTCGTACCAGATAGTGAGTCCAGAGTATCGTCAATTCTTGGTAGTGGATAGCTGTCCTTTTTCGTTACGTCGTTCAGCTTCCGGTAATCCACACAGAACCGCATTTTTCCATCCTTTTTCTTCACTAGCACTACCGGTGAGCTCCATGGACTAGCTGATGGTTCGATCACGCCGCTGTCACTCATTTCTTGTATAATTTCTCTTACCACTTGGCGTTTGGCCAATGGAACACTTCGAGGAGTTTGGCGGATTGGTCTCGCGTCACCGGTATCAATGTGATGCTTCACTACATTGGTCCGACCTGGTTTGGAGCCATCCTTGTCAAATATGGTAGAGTACTTTAGTAGAAGTTGTTTTGCCTTACTCTGGTGGTCTTCTTTGAGCTCTTGCGTCCACGCTGTGATATTATCTGATAGATTAATGTTGCTGGTAGAGACATTTTCCTGGAGCTGTTCACAGTCTATAATCACCTCCACCTCCTGACATTGTCCCAATAGAGCTCCTTTGGAAAGCTTGATCGGCGATCGAAACTCATTTAGTACTCTTACCGGTATACGTCCAACTTGTTTTGTCATAGCCAGTGTTTCTCCTACTAGTATATCCGTCTTTGAATTGTTTGCTGCCTCGACAACCCACAATTTGTTTGTCCCATAATCTCCATCAATCCTTGCCCAAACGACTGCCTCCGACTTCGGTGGAATTTGTTGGCTATCTTCCATGAGTACCCGCTTACTGATGTACTTGTTCTCGTAACCAAAATTGAGTGGCATATCCATGTTCTTATAGCTCATAGTCCTGTTTTGCATGTCGATCTTGATGCCTTGGTTGCTTAAGAAATCCACACCAACTATGATCTCATCAACAATATCTGCCACTATAAAATTGTGCAGTACGGTGACATTTCCAATTGCGATTTCACATGTTACTTCTCCTTGAACTTGGGTGTCCTCACCAGTCGCCGTACGTAACTTTGCTCCATGTAATGGCCTCACTCCTTTGTTGACTAAATCAGATCGAATGATGGAATGAGATGCGCCCGTATCAATAGTCAGTAAACGCTACTTTCCGTCCACGAGTCCTCCAACAGTAACATTGCTTGACTTCCTTCCGATCTGTGAGACAGATATTATGGGGCATCCAATTGCGGGAGCCAGCCTACGCCCCTTGCGGCTGACTCTCTTTAGTTTTACGGTTGGTTGGATTGGGAGACTTGCTCATCTCCTTCAGCCTTGCGCTTACGTGCGCTTGCATTACTGGAATTATTGGAGCCAGACCCACAATAACGTGCAATATGACCAGATTTTCCGCACTTAAAGCACTTAATGGAGCCATCGCTTTTCTTCTGTACCCCATTCAATGCTTCCAAAATTTTGTCGATTTTGTTGACCAAGTCTGGCGTCTCCACTTCCACACGATGAGCTTTGTACAATGGTTTTCTCAAAAGAGATGCGGTTTCTTGAGTTAGAGCATGTGATGCCGTCTCCGCAAATGTTCTATTTGGATTTGCATAGGTGGCCCGCTTCGTCTCCACGTCACGTATTCCATTTATGACTTTGGATTTTCACCCTCTCGATGTATTCCACTGGTGCGTCTGCGTTTGCTAGATGAGCCAACCTCTCGATGTCCGATGCAAACTCCTGTAATGTTTCGTTAGCCTTCTGGAAGCGATTCTGTAGCTCTATTTGATGTATCTGCCTTCTATGCTCGCTGCCGTAACGTCTTTCAACGGCTCCCATCAACGCTTCATAGTTGTTTCTTTCAGCGTCCGGAATAGTCTGTAAGATTTCGGCTGCAGGTCCTTTCAATGCCACAAATAAAGCAGCGACTTTGTCCTCAGCGCCCCAGTTGTTCACGGCTGCTGTCTTCTCAAATTGTAGCTTAAATACCTGGAAAGGAACAGAACCGTCAAAGGATGGGGTTTTTACCTTGGGCGTGCTTGTGGAAACACTTGGCTGCAACTGCTGGATACGAGATTTTAACGCATCCACCTCGGCCTCGATCTTATCTTGTCGTCCCCTGAAAACTTCTAGCTGCGATGAGACTCTTTGCTCTTGTGCCTCTAGTTTTAACGTTATGCGTGTTTCCTGTTCCATCAACTCTTCCTTGATCTGTGACGTCATGTACGTCTTCTGTTCCTCCAACTTTGATGCCATGCGTGTCTCTTGTTGTTCCAACTGAGATGCCATGCAAGTTTTCTGTTCTTAAAACTTTGATGTTATATTCGTCGACATCTGAGCCAATACAGCCAACAGCGAGTTTGTGTCCACATTTGCCACTAAATCCGGAGTATCCTTTTGCTCTTCTATTTTCGTCGCTCCCTCTTCCGAAAGCTGAAAAACATAATCGTCAACGTTGATTCCTTCCGCTTCCATAGCCTCCCGTAGACGTGATTGTAGCTCTGGCTTATTGCCTGTTGTTATCATTCCACGTTTCTCCAACTCGTTTTTGAGTTGTTGGATCTTCAAGTCATTAAACTTTGCCATATCCTTGCAATGTCCTTGTTACCTTTACAATGTCCTAGTTATCGTTTTCAATGTCCGTGTTAGCCTTTTCAATGTCCTTGTTATCCTTTCAATGTCCTTGTATTTATTTAACAATACCGCTTCTGACACCAATTGTGACGAATTCGATGATTCCTTGATTATTTTCCCTGAGTTCGATCACTGTACGTTAAATAAAACACTCCGATTCTGCTTAATAAGTAGTACGCTTTATTCAGTACTAAAAACCGTAGTACAATATCGCGGGTTAATTCACTGTTCAGTACTTCACTGTACCATCATCATTTAATGGCGCTTAACCGCCTAAGCGATTTTGGCCGTCGCCTATCAAAGCACGCCAGTCATTCCTTTTTAGCGATAACTGACGCCAATTGGAAACCCCAAGGGAGTTCAAGTCATCCTCCACCTGTTGTTTCCATCTCAGTCGAGGCCTCCCCCTTCCTCTGCTGCCGAATTCGGGTGACGATTGGAAAACCTTCTGGGCTGGAGCTTCTTTGTCCATTCGCATGACGTGACCCAACCAGCGGAGCCTTTGGGCTTTAATTCGCTGGACTATGGTCAGATCTGCGTAAAGCTCGTACAGCTCATCGTTAAATCTCCTTCGATACTCGCCGTCGGCATCACGGGAAGGACCATAAATCTTCCGGAGAACTTTTCTCTCAAATACTCCAAGGGCCATCTCATCTTCTCTTGACATTGTCCATGAGTCTGAGCCATACATCAGGACAGGTATGATGAGAGACTTATAGAGCGCGATCTTTGTTCTTCGAGAGAGGACTTTACTTCTCAATTGCCTACTCAGTCCAAAGTAGCACTTGTTCGCAAGAGTGATTCTCCGTTGGATTTCTAGACTGATATTATTTTCGGTGTTAATGCTGGTTCCCAAATAGACGAAGTCCCTCACAGTTTCAAATTTGTAACTATCAACAGTGACGTGGCTGCCAAGGCGCAGGTGCGCCGATTCTTTCTTTGATGACAGCAAATACTTCGTCTTGTCCTCGTTGACCGCAAGACCTACTTTTTTCGCTTCTTTATCCAGTCCAGAGAAGGCAGCGCTTACGGCGCGGTTGTTAAGGCCAATGATATCAATATCATCGGCATACGCCAGCAATTGCACGCTCTTGTAAAAGATTGTACCATTGCGGTTTAGCTCTGCTGCTCGAATTATCTTCTCCAGCATCAGGTTGAAGAAATCGCACGAAAGGGAGTCGCCCTGTCTGAAGCCTCGTTTGGTTTCAAATGGCTCAGAGAGGTCCTTCCCGACTCTGACGGAGCTGTTAGTATTGCTCAACGTCATTTGGCAAAGCCGTATAAGCTTTGCAGGGAAGTCAAATTCAGACATGGCGGCATACAGGCAACTCCTTTTTGCGCTGTCAAAAGCGGCTTTGAAATCGACAAAGAGATGGTGTGTGTCGATTCTTTTATCATGGGTCTTCTCCAGGATTTGGCGTATCGTGAAAATCTGGTCGATGGTAGACTTACCAGGTCTAAAGCCACACTGATAAGGTCCAATCAGCTTGTCTACGATGGGCTTCAGTCTTTCACACAATACGCTAGAAAGAACCTTATACGCGATATTAAGAAGGCTGATTCCGCGGTAGTTGGTGCGGTTAGCGGGATCGCCTTTCTTGTGGATTGGGCAGAGCACACTTAAATTCCAATCTGGAGGCATGCACTCGTCTGACCATATTCTGCATAAGAGCTGATGCATGCTTTTTACCAGCTCTTCGCCTCCGTGTTTGAACAGCTCGGCGGGCAGTCCGTCTTTTCCAGGCGCTTTGTTGTTTTTCAGCCGGGATATAGCTATCCTCACTTCATCATAGTCAGGTGGTGGGACGACTTTTCCATCGTCAGGGATTGGGGTATCGGGTTCGACGTCTCCCTCGCAATTTAGCAGTGAGGAGAAGTGCTCCCTCCATAATTTAAGTACACTCTGTACGTCGGTTACCAGGTCGCCATTATTGTCCTTACAGGAACTTGCCCCGGTCTTAAAACCTTCCGTCATCCGCCGGATCTTTTCATAGAATTTTCGGGCATCATTCCTGTCAGCCAGCATCTCAAGCTCCTCACACTCACGCCTTTCGGCCTCACGTTTCTTTTTTCTTCACTGTACAACACTTCAAAATAAACTGATTGATGTGCGTTGTCTTTGCGCGGTTTATATACCCTAGCAAACATCACCTTCACAACCTAGAAATGTCTACACCTTTCTGGTTTATTCGTGCAACCAAAGAGAATATATCAACAAGAGCCGTCACTCGTTATAAATGCAAGGAAAAAGATGGATGCCGTTTTCTTTCAGGGTTTCGGTAAATTGTTTTCCTCAGTTTTGTAAATTCGACAGCTGGTAAATTTTTGTATTGACTCTTGTGTTATTTCATTTCTCGTCTATTTTCTTTTACACATTTTGTTTTGATTAGACAATAACATATTTATATCGAAATTACCGAAACCCTGAAAGAAAACGGAATCCATCTTTTTCGTTGCTTTCATAACGAGTGGTGGCTCTTGTTGATATATTCTCTTTGGTGCAACAGTGTTCTCGAAGCGTTTATCTATCGTCATCTCCTCTTTGTGCCACATTCGCAAACACGCGAGCTGCCTCTCCCTCTGTCGCTCTCACGTCATGTAGCTAAACAGCTGTAGTTGTGGTAGTGACGCTAGTGATGGAAATACGCTAGAGTTGGGAGATGAGCGATTCTTGAGAACATTCGCCACACTATAAACATTACTTAAAGGAACTATTCATGTATGAACACATATCAGGCACATTTTCTTGACTAGTACATGACTTTCTTTTTTAAATAAATACTTATATGTGCATAGAAGAAAAAATCACTCCAAACTAATTAATTATATAATATCATCTTCGTCTGATGAACCAGAAGAGCTAGAGGTCTCGTATAAATTTCGCGCATTTACCATAGAGGTGAGATCGTCAGAAATTTCAAAATCATCACAGCATTTGCATACGCATTTTAATGAACATCTAATGTTAAGCAGGAAATGAAGCATTTTGGTTTTTAATCTGTTCCTTAGCTTATAGGCCTGATACATTAGCGCAAATTCCGAATTAACTCCGTTTTTGGGAATTAACTTGAGCATAATCTTCATTATAAATTCCCAAAGATGAAGATGATTTATTCAGATTTAAAAAATTTGCGCTGGCAGCACTCTTCAGAGAAACACAACACTCGTCAGATAACACTGCAAGAAATACAACCTAAATTAGGATATGACCGCTACTGTCACCGACAAATAAACAAAAATAGCAAGGAGTACAACCAAAACTTCGATATGACCTGGATCTGATTAAAGAAGATTTATTTGAGATAATCTCCGTGTGTGTATCCATAGCATTAGTTTTTAAAATGTTCATGACACTAAAAATTCGTTCAACCTCTGCATTACTGAGTGGTAATACCAAAAAGTAACATTTTGAGTAAAAAAGGCTAGAAAACGGCCACGAAGCTAAACCGAAAATTATGAGGCTAAAGGACAAAATATAAGCTAAATCTAGCGTCGAAAAGGCTAACCTGGCAACACTGCACATAACTCAAGGAGTATGAATGTTTATGCGTAGGTACAGACAAATTATTTGAAAACGTTACGTCATCATTGAGTATGGCTGAGATGTTGCAAGTTCTGCGCTAATTTTTATTATCGCCTGGTTATGCGTGACGGATTTCCCAAAGTGGCCCCAAAATGGTCTTAAAATGATCCCATATTGACCTAAAGCGACCACAAAGTGGCCCCAAAATGGTCTCAAATTTGCCCCAAAATGGTTTTAAAGTAATCCCATAGTGACTTGAAGAGACCCCAAGGGATTCCAAAGTGGCCCCAAAATGGTCTTAAAGTGATCCATAGTGACCTAAAACGACCCCAAGGGATCCCAAAGTGGCTCCAAAATGGTCTCAAATTGACCCCAAAATGGTCTTAAAGTTATGCCATAGTGACCTAAAGCGACCCCAAGGGATCCCAAAGTGGCCCAAAAATGGTTTTAAAGTGATCCCATAGTGACCTAAAGCGATCCCAAAGTGGCCCCAAATTGGCCCCAAAATGGTCTTAAAGTGATCCATAGTGACCTAAAGCGACCCCAAGGGATCCCAAAGTGGTTCCAAAATGGTCTCAAATTGACCCCAAAATGGTCTTAAAGTGATGCCATAGTGACCTAAAGCGACCCCAAGGGATCCCAAAGTGGCCCCAAAATGGTTTTAAAGTGATCCCATAGTGACCTAAAGCGATCCCAAAGTGGCCCCAAATTGGCCCCAAAATGGTCTTAAAGTGATCCATAGTGACCTAAAACGACCCCAAGGGATCCCAAAGTGGCTCCAAAATGGTCTCAAATTGACCCCAAAATGGTCTTAAAGTGATGCCATAGTGACCTAAAGCGACCCCAAGGGCCCCAAAATGGTTTTAAAGTGATCCCATAGTGACCTAAAGCGATCCGAAGGGATCCCAAAGTGGCCCCAAAATGGTCTTAAAGTGATCCATAGTGACCTAAAGCGACCCCAAAATGGTTTCAAATTGACCCCAAAGGACTCAAAATATCATATGCACGTACGGACAGACTGACTCTAATATACGGATCTACATACATATATCCGTACAAACCCCCGTTACAAACTCCCTTTATATGAACAGAACTATTACACCCTGTATACAGATGGGTATAAAACAAACAAAGCTTGTCATGAGATTAAAAAATTTAAAAAAAGCCGTGGCTGGATTCTAAAAATTACATAGAAAAGTGTGTGTGTGTCCAGTGTGTGTTTCCAGACCTATGTGTTACGAATGTGATGTATTAATCAACATATCTATATCACTAGATATATATATCAGATATCAACATGATTTTTTTACAGATCGATGTACACTGATAAAAATAATTGTTCTAAAATTGAGGAAACGTACTACTTGGCTTAAAAAAACAATATTTTTCCTATTTTTAAGGAAAAAACGCTGTTTTAGAAACAAATCTACTTAGTTTAAAAGAACATTTCTACTTGCCATAAGTAAATCAATGTACTCATTTCAGTATTAAAGACATGTTTACTAGTTTCAATCAATTTACAAGCTTATTAAGTATAAAACTGTCCTTAAGTTCAAAATAAGTAAATATTTCCTTATGCTGAAGACATTTTTTCCAGTGATATCAAGGCAGTATTTAACTTAATTTAGGACCATATTTACTTATTTTCGCTGTCGCCGCCAAAAACGTTCTGCCCGCGTAATTTTTAAAGAATTTTATTACATATTAAGTATACAACTATCCTAAAAATTCAAAATAAGTCAATATTTCCTTATGTGGGGAGGCAACGTGAGTAAGAGTGGCGAAATTCCATAAACAGAACAAAGGTGTAATTAGACGCTGTCAAGCGTAAGGGCCGCTTGCATAAAAGCTGATAACGACTAACCGGAGTTTAATTGACGTATTTTGTATGGTTAGCTGTCAAGTTAATCACCGATTAGGCGTTATCGGCTTTTATGCAAGTGGCCCTAAGTATTCAATAGCTTCATGGTAGAAATCTGAAAGTTGTGAGTTCGATTTTCGTTGAAGGCAATATAAGAACTGTGTAGAATAATTTTTTTTTTAGTTTAAAATTACTTAACTATCATTTAAGTACAAGCCCTACTTAAAAGTAAATTTAAGTGTAACAACTTCTTTCTTTTAAGGCAGTGCGGCCTTGGTGCAATATTGTTCCCTTCATTTACTTGAATTTGTATGGAGGTTTCCTTACTTTTAGGAAATCATTTTTATCAGTGTAGGATTAAACTTTAGGAAGCTACCTAAAATTTCAAACCTCTAACTTAACCCAAAGTAGTCTTTTTTGGAGATTAAAAATGGAAAAGGTCTGGCTGGACTCATGTGTAAGACGAAGGGTTAAGAAGTTAACTTCTTTCACGTGTACTGGCTACACGCGGTTTGTTTTATTCAAGTAGGATTTCTGAAAATAAAGAAATTAGTTATATTTTCTTATTGGAACGCTCTAAGTTTATGTAAACAAAGGAGTTAACTTGGAACTTGGCTGTTTACACAACAGCTTTGTTGCAAGCCACCCGCAATATGTTTGCATCAAGTTAGTTAGCCCGGACTTCACAATACTTACCACATGTTTCTCGCGGTAGCAGAAAATACATTTTTTATTATTTTATTTAATTGTTTTACACATTTTTATTTGGTAATTGTTTCCTTTAGGGGTAACTGCTGATAAATTAGCTAAAATTATGGGAGATAGCTCAAACCACGAGGTTTGGCCTCAGGATCACGAATCCGGAAGCGCTTTTTTAATATTTTGCAAACAAAGTTGCAAGTTTTCATGTGGTTGTTGTAATTTTATTAGGCTGTACCTAAAAACAAGCGAGAGAATGCGTACCGTGGCAGGTTGCCACGGTTCAGGCAACCACCCGGACTTGGGATGGCGTAGTCCAGGGTTATTTTGTATAAGAAAGGTGTTTCGCACATAAATACCATGGATTCCGCCCCAATTTTGGTATCGGACCCGGGTAATTTTTCGGTTTTTTGACCATAACTTTTCACTAAAACAAAAAATTAAAAAAGCGCTTCCGGATTCGTGATCCTGAGGCCAAAACCCGTCTTTTGAGCTACCTCCCATAATTTTAGCGAATTTATTAGCAGGTGACCCCTAAAGGAAACAAATACCTTTTATTTATTTTGGCTCACCGGCTTTCCTATAAATAAATAAATTGTGTGAAATGTCAAAACAATGACACATTCACAATAGATAAAATGAGCTTTTTGACAGGGTGCTTCCAAGTTTACAAATTTAGGATGCGGTAAAAGGTATAAAACACAAAAACGTAGATCACAGAGTAAAGTGAAAAACTATATTTTTTAAACAGTGATTTTTTTATAAGTATCGAAAGTACAAAGTCGCGATTTTTATACCTTTGGCTGAAATTTTGTATGCGGCCACCATTTTGTAATATAGGAATCATTTGTCGGAACCAGCAAGATCGGACGGATATTACATATAGCTCCCATACAATCGATTGTTCCGATAAACGGATTTTGGGCTATAACTCCTGTAATTAAGGAGGTAGGAACGTGAATTTTTGTAAGTATTGTTATTTTTATATCGGTGTTGAAAATCATGGAGATGGGATAAATATTTCACATAGCCCCCATACAATCGATTTTTTCGATAAACGGATTTCAGGCTATAACTCCTGTAATTAAGGAGGTAGGAACGTGAGTTTTTGTAAGTATTGCTATTTTATATGTGAAATATCGGTGTAGAAAATCATCGAGATGGGATAAATATTTCACATAGCCCCGATACAATCGATTGTTCCGATAAACGGATTTGGGTAGATAACTCCTGTAATTATAGAGGTAACAACGTGAAATTTCGTAACTATTGCTCTTTTAGAATGTGGAATGTCGATGTTAAAAATCAATGAGATTGGACAAATATAACACATCGCCCCCTTACAGTCGATAGTACCGATAATTTTTGTATGAGCTAAAGTTAAATTCACAAAGGTTGTACTGGGGATCGAACAGTGAAAATCGTGACGCTTATTCATGAAAGGTATATAGCCTTCGGCACAGCGGAAGACAGCTTTCCTTACTTGTTTTTAATTAAAATAGATTTTTAAAAAGTGGCAAGCGGCCAAAATACAAGGATTTTGTGAGTTCCGGAAATTTCAGGTGAGGATAAAAGTGATTTGTAGTGAGATATATTTATGTAAATGCGTATATGCATACTAGGGTGGCCCATATTATATAGGCGAAAAATCAAATTAGGTTTACAGATCTAGGTACCCCCTACATTTTTAGCTATCGCCAAAACAAATATTCTGGGAGAATTTCAACTTAATACTCCAACGGCTAGAGAGTGCTCAAGGGCATATAACATTATGAAAAAAAATGAAAAAACCCGTATAATTTGTCATTTTTTTCAACTAGTCCAACTGCGTAGGGAGAAAAAAATGTTTAAAATGTGTTAGGAAAACACATTTAAACATATTTCAAACAGGTATAAGTTCGGGTACTGATGTTTTTCTGTATAATATTAAGTTTTTTTCAATCTAGATCATATTGATGATATTTTTTAGCACCTGTTTTACATATTTGCAACACCTGCAACAAAGGGACACACTTAATAAATTGATATAATTTTTTACTTTTTTCACTTTTTCATATAAATCGCAAAATTTAGGGTTCATTGAGCACCCTCTTCCCATCCATCAAAAAATCTGAAAAAATTACAGAGGTATATTGAACCCAATTCTAAAAAAGTGGAGGGGTTCCGGGGTGAATTTTTGAAGTTAGTTTTTTTGGGCCACCCTAATGCATAGGTATATGGGTGATTCCTTGGAAACTGATATATTTGTGTTCACCGACTTTAATGTCAAAAATTTGTAACAAACCGAGATTTTTTTAAATAAACTTATATGTAGTCTGATCGAGTCATATAAATTAAGTGAAAAATTTAATCATTTAATAGCATACTTTTAAACGCACAAAAAAGAAAAGAAAAAAGTCACAATTTATAGTGTCCCTTTGCTGAGGTCATGTACTCTTATTGGCATTATCTATATTATTATTCTAAAACACGGCGCTTAGCTAGACTAAACTACAATACGTATATAAACGAAATGTACCTGGGTCGTTCTTAAAAAACATGACAATTTTGAATTTTGTAATTTTTAAAAATTAAGTTGGCCAAATATGTTTATAATTGGCCTCATGTGGTTACGGATGGTATCAACAATAGGAATCCATAACCAGGAGTATTTTTTTTTTTAATTTTTGGAGATTTACAGATAAAAACATGAAGAGACCAATGCACTTTCGTCCACTATGTTACCTAAATTAAATACGAAATAAAAAAACATCAACAATTGAAAATTAAATTCTTTTTATTGTTTTTCCCCAGCAAAGATAATTCATTTTAATTTATTATATAAAAAATTTTAAAAGTAATATAAAAATAACAAAAAATAACACATAATGTCACCCATATTAATTCAAATTTCATTTTGGTGAACTAAGTTAATGATAAGTAAAATATTAAATAGTTTAATACTGGTTAATTATTTTTAATGACTTTAGGCCAGTGTACCTTATTAAATTACACTCATATAATAAATCTAATGACTTAGCCTTATTTCTTAATTAAAGAAAAGTAGATGGTAACAGAGGAGACTTAACGTAACAGAGGAGACGTAACGTAACAGAGGAAACACTGTTACTGAGGCACTGTACTATTTAAGTATCCGCTATTACCATCACTTTTTTTACAAAGTAGATTATTAATTTTGTGCTTCTAATATATCTATTGGATGGTTGAAATTGTAGTAAATTCGACCACCTTTCAAATTTATGTTCGCATTTTCCAGGATTTTAATTACTGCTTCTTTTTTTATAAACGAAATGTAATTTTCTTCAATCCTGAAGTTTGCACTTGTGCTGTCATTCGAACGTAGAAAAATTACCTTGATATAACCATCTTCATCAACACACGTTTGTGCTATACAAACGTATCTATAAGTTATACTTTTTCCTAACACTTGAATTAGTAAAAATGCCCCATTCATAAGCTGGAATTATTGGTGATGTTTGTCGTAACGCTGTAGTCGTATCCCTAACGCAACCCTATGCGATACATTTTTATCGATTATTGGTGCGGTAACCGTAAACAGCTGATTGACTGCAAAAACTCAGCTATGAACACAATCTTAATTAATATTTTCTTAAAAAATGTAAAATGATAACTCACCAAATAGCAAAAACCAATAAATTCGAAAAATTAATGCAAAACAAATAAATTAAATGAACAAAAAAGGTAATCAGCTGTTTACGTTACCGCGGAAAACCAAAAACCAATTGGTTGGCTACGATCCGGTTACGACCTTAGCGTTACGATATGGCACCAATAATCGATTGCATTAAATCCCATAAGGTTGGTCGAATCAGCTGATTGGATACGACTACAGCGTTACGACAAACATCACCAATAATTCCAGCTATAATTCCATTCTTATTTTCAATATCCGTATTTTCTTTTTATACCTTTCATGAACATGAAATGGTATTATAACTTTGGTCCGATGTTTGTAAGTATGAGAAGAAGAAGAGATAGACCCATCAATAAGTATACCGAAATGATCAGGATGACGAGATGAGTTGATTTAGCCATGTCTGTCTGTCTGTCTGTCTGTTTGAACGCAAACTAGTCCCTCAGTTTTTGAGATATTTGGCTGAAATTTTGTAAGCGGCCACCATTTTCCAATATAGGAATCATTTGTCGGAACCAGCAAGATCGGACCCATATTACATATAGCTCCCAAACAATCGATTGTTCCGATAAACGGATTTTGGGCTATAACTCCTGTAATTAAACACCTGGGAACGTGACATTTAGTTAGTATTGCTATTTTTATATGTGAAATATCGATGTTGAAAATCATCGAGATGGGATAAATATTTCACATAGCTCCCATACAATCGATTGTTCCGATAAACGGATTTTGGGCTATAACTCCTGTAATTAAACACGTAGGAACGTGACATTTTGGACATATTGCTATTTTTATATCTGAAATATCGGTGTTGAAAATCATCGAGATGGGATAAATATTTCACATAGCCCCCATACAATCGATTGTTCCAATAAACGGATTTTGATAGATAACTCCTGTATTTATATAGGTAGGAACGTCAAATTTCGTAGCTATTGCTATTTTAGAATGTGGAATGTCGGTGTCAAAAATCAATGAGATTGGACCAATATAACTCATCGCCCCCATATAATCGATAGTTCCGATAATTTCGGTATGAGCTTAAGTTAATAGAAGTGTTCTTTGAAAAAATTAGCAGCGAATTCAGCAGCTTTTTGACATTTAATTGAGAGAGAGAGCGCCAATTCGCTGCAAGTTATTGCTGGAGATTTTTCGTCCAGCAGAAACCAGCAAGCAATAACAGCTGATCGGTGGCATAGCAAAACAACAACAAAAAATGTATATTCAAATTTTTAGCCAATCAGAAACGTAACTGCTGTTTTATCTGCAAGTTTCTGCTGAACTCTGTTCGACGAAAAATTAGCAGAAATGAGATTTTGACAGCATTTTACAAGACTCTCTTCTGCTGACAGTTCTTTGCTGGAGATTAAGAAACAAAGCTAATTTCACACAGGCTGTACTGGTATCAAACAGTGAAAATCGTGACGCTTATTCATGAAAGGTATTTAGCCTTCGGCACAGCCGAAGACAGCCTTCCTTACTTGTTCACTTTCATCTTCTGACGACGACGGAGTATAGACTTCTTTATAAAATATTTTTTTTTAGCAGTTTTTCCTTCTTCTATTCTGATTAAGGGGCCTATTACGGTTTGCGAGTCGAACAAAAATATGCGCGACTCGCCTACATTTGTATTACCGACTGCGAGTCGCCCGGTAACATTCGCCTCAAACTTCAAAATTAAGCGAATGTCAAAAATGAAGCGATTACTGTTTGCGACTCGATCCAAATTCGTTCGCCGGGAGTGTCAAAATCTGGCTAACAGAATTTGAAGGTGACTAGGAGGAAAAATTTGATTTTATGGTCATATTGGGATTATTTGGGGGTAATTTTGTGGTAATTTCGTTGTTATTTTGTGGTCATTTTGGAAATATTTTGGGGTCATTTTGTGGTTATTTTGGACTAATTTTGGGGATATTTTGTTGTTATTTTATGGTCATTTTTGAAATATTTTGTTGTCATTTTGGGGATTTTTTGGGCTCATTGTGTGGTCATTTTGGGGTCATTTTGAACTAAATTTGATGATATTTTGTTGTTATTTTGTGGTAATTTTTGGAATATTTTGGGGTCATTTTGGACTAATTTCGAGGAAATTTTAGTCGTTATTTTGTGGTCAATTTTGGAATATTTTGGTGTCATTTTGGGGTTATTTCGTTGTAATTTTGGACTAATTTCGGGGATATATTGTTGTTATTTTGTGGTAATTTTTTGAATAATTTGGTGTCATTTTGTGGTCATTTTGGGGTTATTTTGGGAATATTTTGGAGTTATTTTGTGGTCATTTTGGACTAAATTTGATGATATTTTGTTGTTATTTTGTGGTCATTTTTGGAATATTTTGGTGTCATTTTGTGGTCATTTTGGGAATATTTTAGGGTCATTTTGGGGGTTTTTTGTGGTCATTTTGACTAATTTTGTGTTCATTCTGGAGTTTTTTTTTGGTCATTTTGTGGTAATATTGGGATAATTTTGGGGTATTTTCGGGGATATAGTGGTGTCATTTTGGGGTAAACCAAGCTTTGCTGAAGTGACCATGGACCGGATCGTAATAGGTATCCTTGACCGAGACAACGACAGTTTGGCCATCGCCAAAGACCGGTGGTGGTATGACCTGTACGTAGCCGGAAGACCTAGTTACGACCTTTACAACGGCGCTCTCAAATGCCCTCGATAAGGCCTGTCCAGTGCCAAAACCACGCTGTAAACATAGGCCACACTGGTGGAGGAAACAATTTAATAAGGCCAAGAGCCTTCGCAAGGAGACTCAATGACTCAGATATAAATATAAACATACAAGGCTCTGAGGAAGGCGAAGAGAACTTTGTGGAGAAATTTTTGTACTGCGGTCGAGAATGTCGACTATACAGCGAGACTGAGACGAGTGCTCTCAAGAACTCAAACAGCTACATATAGGCTATTTGCGGAAACCTGCCGGATCCTGGACCAGCTCGAAGCGTAAAACGCTGGAGCTGCTCTTGATTACACACTTCCCAGAGAACTCGCATGTTGCATGTGGGTAATTAAAAGATTCGAGCCGTTCAAGACTGTTGGACCAGACGGGATTATCTTCGCACAACTCCGCACACGTTGGAAATGGTTGGTTTTTCTATATGCAGCTTGTCGGGCTCTTAACTACAATATTCAATAAAAACATCCAATAATAATAAATAATTGAAACTTCAGTTTTGTTCAATTTGAAGTTTTTTTTTTACATTTGACGTTCACCGCTTTCTGTTTTTAGAACTGGCAACAAAATGTTTCAGGCGAACTAGTTTGTTCGCTATCCATAATCATTCGAGCTAGGCGACTCGCCAAATAAGGCCATTGTGTATCAATACCAAGTGTGAACTCTTCTTTTGACAACACACATTAAAATGTCGGTTTGTTTACATCCTGCACATATTAAAATATCGCCAGCACCGAACAGAAAAGCAATGGCGTTGTTTTAACATCCTGCACACATCAACATGGCGGTCTCCTATCTTCCACCTAATGGTAGATAGAGAAAGAAGTGAGACAAAAAAGGAAATTAAAAACAGGTGACTAAACTCACTTTGAAGTTTTCACGACTATGTCTATGATATCACACTTGTTATTAACCACAATCTCAAACAGGTGTTAAACTCATTTTGGAATTTTGACGTCTATGCAGAAGAGTTTACACTTGGTATTGCTACACAATGAATAAGGCGACTCGAATAACTCAAGCGACTCGCGAACCGTAATAGGCCCCTAAATTAGTTTTATATACTTTGCTTTCAAAACAGCTACAAAATCCTCGTGGAATGTTGCTACAAAAGCAACTAACATCACGATATAAAACAGTACCCTGAATTTTAGACATAAGTTAGTGGAGACGCATGGTACCTTTCAGTAATGGTATATTGGACGGAAGTGTCTTCCTGATGCAATCAATTAGAAATAATTTTATTGTTGTTTCTTTTTATACCTGTTCAAAAAACTGCTGGCTGTTCATGATGTCTGCTCCGTGTGCGACCATTCTATCAGCAACTCTTTTTAGCACTCCACCATTCCCATCGGCTGCTCCTTTACCATGAACTGCTTCAAAAAAATTCCACGTTGCTAGCTGAAACCCATTTTCAAAAAGTTTTGTTCCGAAAAGGTAAAAATTTAGTTTTTGTCTATACTGAGTGCAGGGCCCGTCTGAGAAAATATGAATTGTGTTAACATCCTTTTTTATGCCGGATATCCAAAGAAACCTGGCCGAAATGGGATCATAAAAGATCAAGACAAATTTATGCCCTAAGGAGAAGAGAAATCTCCATATTAATAGGCGTATTACCGGGGCACTGCCTCATTGGTAGGCACGCAGAAAGACTTGGTGTGCCCTACCGACGATGCTGTAGGAGTTGTAAGGATGATGAGGAGGAGGAAACGGTGGAGCACCTCATCTGCAACTGCCCGGCTTTACGTGGCGCTAGAATGCGCTTTTTGGGAGTTCCCTTCCTGGTCAGCCTACGCCAGGTCACGGAGCTGGACATAAAGGACCTGATGGCCTTCATCAAGTCATCTAAATGGTTCGAGGAGGAGTAACGGTGTCGGTATAGGAAGGTCAGTCCCGGGATTCTGCTATGTGGAGAATTCCGTTAATACCGGGATTTTCCATATGGCAGGGTCCCGGAACTGACTTTCCTAGTGTTGGTGGTATCACAACGGGCCTTTTAATACTGGCCTAGGTGTGCCTCTGCGGCAGCCACTTGAACCTAACCTAACCTATCATCCTTTTTTGAATTTCTTATCAAATCAAATATTGGCTGCAAATGAGCCCATATTGCGCTGGGGCTGTGTTCGTTACAGGCCGATATGGTACAAAAAGAAAAAGGATTATTTTCACCTGAAAACCTTAGATAGGTGTACAAAAAGAATGGGGTAATTCACCTTACCTGAGAAATATGATACCCCTGTATGTAGTGTGATCTGGTTACGCGAAGATCCAAAATGATGGCTTTGAATTTCCTGACCCATTTACAACTATAGTTCTCACTGAAGTCGACGTGTAATACAGCCTCATTGGTTTTTAATTGATCAATACAGCTGTGATATGCTTTATGTTGAGTGCGAATATTAAATATATGTTTTTTAAAAACTTGTAATTGAGAACTAAATTTCTCTGCTAATAACGATGTTGTTGTGGTATGCTCTACTCGTATCATTTTAATAGCAACAGTTACTTTTTAATTTTTTTGGAGCCGCTCTTCTTTTCGAATCCATTCTTTCCAGGCTACTTCAGATACATTTTGAATACTTAAAGTGCAAGTTTTATTTTTGCATGAGGTGCATTCATTGTACATGCATCTTTTGCTGTTCATATCGCAAACTACAGACATTAATAATTCATTTAAATTGCTGACATGAATTGCATTAATTTGTTTCAAAGCGGACAATTTGAATTCAAAGTTTACATGGAGTTTGCATGCACATGTATCTCTTGATGCAACTGTTGGTGAAACCACATAAAATGGACGATGAGCAGCAAAATATGAATAAGAATACCGACCTCCTTCAGACTTATACTTTTTGTAGATATTCTGTAAGGTATCAAGATATCGTTTTTGTAATTTCTGTTTTAATTTAGTTCTAGTTTCTTTCTTGCCAGCAGTGGCACGACTTATGTCATCTCTTTCGTAAAAACGTTGCAGACTTAAGATATCGTTGTTTGGTTTTGTTTTTGAAAAATTCTTACGTACTCTTGTTAAATTGAACACATCGTGATGAAATTGCATTTTTAGCTTGTATTTCCGAATAAGTTTATTCCTCAAAATTGATTTAAATCCTTCTTTGGCTCCTTGTTCGCAATTCCGCATACCTATTTTTTAACGCTTCAGTTAGTGTGGCGTATTTCAGTAAATTTTTTTTAACAGTTTCAACTCCAGCACCTCGTACATTTGGCAAACATGTGTTTATTAGCTTGTTGGTTTTTGAAAGTGGGCTTAACGCTGAACTGATAATATTAACTTGTTTGGATCGCTGTCTCTGCTTCTTCAATTTCTCAACTTTTTTTTTAACTTATTAACTTCGACTTGCAATTTGATATTCTGGTGTAATATCGATGACGGCTTTCAATTTTTTTACACGTTCACGATAGTTTTTTTTTTGTGCGCCATTTTCTTCTTGCTAACCTAGCCTCTCTAATTTTCATATCACTTATAAGTCTTTTTTTATTATGATACCTTTCCAAATCTTTCTTCTTATTTTCTTCAACTTTCTCCTTATTAAGCTTCCTTTTTTCCCTATATCGGGGTTATTTTACCGCTGCAGATAATGGTTTATTCTTGTCCATTTTCTGAAAAACAAATAGCAAATTTAAGCATAATTGTACACTCTGTTACTTTTGAGTCCCTTCTGTTACTTTTTAATAAGTCACAGAGTGGACCGGTAACAGAGGGGACAAATTAACTCAAAAATACCATATTTTAGCTTTTTATTCGAATTTTGGAGAATTTATTTGTCCACTTAATTACTGTACATAAAATATTTATAAAAAAAATTATAAAATAAATAAAAAAATCACTTTACTCACCGTTTTTCAACAGTAACAGAGTTGACACTGAATAAGGGTACGTACCCGGCATTGGGTTCTTTACTCAACAACGCACTAAACAAAACTGAACAGTTCAAAACATATTTTGTTGATTTTAGCTAAGTTATGATGGAGAAGCATAAGAGAAATATACGCGTCATAACGTTTAACAAACTGTTTTCAATAAAATGAGTGGACGTAACAGAGGAGACCAAAACCTGGGGACAAAAATTTTCTTCATAAAAATTATACAAAAAAATTATTTTTCATCATTCTTTTCTGAATAAACTCGACTTTGGATTCTTGGCTAGCAGCGGTGGCTCAGACACCGCGGTCGAATTTATGGTTTTGAGAAGAAGAAAAGAAAAGAGGGAGACGAGATTTCTCGTTATAAACCGTGGCCGTATATTGTTTATTAAATCAAATAAACTACAAAGATAACGTTACCTATAATATGGCGCTGTGAAAATCCTGGGGTGGCTGCGATGTCGATCCTGGCTCGGTTGCTGAAAGAATAGACGGTTGTCAAGTCGTTGACAACCGTTGAACCCAAAAACCATCCTCCGGTTTTAAGGGGAGGTGAACCAACACATGCACACCCACCTGCATGTATATGTGCTGACAAAACGTGAATAATCATGCATACGTACAGGTGGGTGTGTGGGTGCTGGGAAAGTGACATTAGGGTGTCACTATTTTTAAGATTTTAGGCATCGGGCCTAAACATGCCGGCCCCCTTGCGATACGCAACATTCTGACCAGCCCCGGGATTTCCATCACGCCTTCTCTTATTCTAGGCTCTTAAATCTATCGTGGGGTGCTGGGTAGCACTGTGCCCGCTTTCCTCCTTCGAGTCACTTCCTGAGGTTGAGGTCTGGCACCACTGGTACTATGGCCGTATCGTACCTAGCTATGAGAAGAGAGGGAAGAAACTTGAAAATACGAAAGTGGTATATTTCTTGCCATAATTGAGAAAAAAGGAAAAAAAATATTTTTTTTTTTTTTATTAAAGGTAATACTTAGAACTAGATTTACACCTAAACTTACATGCTAGTAGCGCCCGAGAGCACCCACCCAAAAATGGTGCTCTGGGCCACAAACGAGCCGAACGACAGTGGCAGTGTGTTTGGTAGGACGACGTCGGCGTAGACATTGCCGCCGAGTACGAGCTGGATTGGTGCAGATATGTAAAAGTGCGGATCAGCCAGCCGGATATGCTCGTAGGGAGCCGCCACTCTTGCGTCGATGGTCAGGGCTGGGCTGATCCGTTGCAGGTTGTCGACACATACGGCGTGCGTAGTCACCGTTGTGTGGTTTCCATGTTTCCCTCGGACTCTGAGAAAGAACCGTGCTCGCCGCCAGAGTGGGTGGTGGGCAGCCCTAACGCTTCCGCCAGGCCCCGGTCGATAACTGTGCGGGGGGAGCATGCATCGATTAGCGCACGCAGGTAAGTAAACCCGCCCCCGACCTCCAGTTTCACGAGCGCGGTCGGCGAAAGCGTAGTCATGGGGCGCAACGACGGGCCACCCCGGCGAGAGCCCGTCTCGGAACCCGCTAACGGCTGGCAGCTGGCGCGGCTGAATGGCCAGTCTGCCATCTCGGTTGGTGTTGCGACGGCTCCTAGAGCTGCTGGTGCGTAGCTGAGTGGCCAGTCTACGCTCGTCGAAGTCCTGGTCTCGGCGAATTCCGTGGTTGTTTCGTAGCTGGCGCGGCTGAGGGGCCAGTCTACGGGCTTCGGCTTCTTTTGTATGGGGATTGCGAAGCTGGCGCGGCTGAGGGGCCAGTCTTCGCTTGCGACTGTTGCGATGCGCGCGGCGAGACGGAGGGCTGTTGTCGCGTTGATGATGTTTTCGGCGCTCGTGTGCTAGGAGGGGGCGGAACCGCTGCAGGTCCGACACCCCTTGGACCGGTAGGAACGGCCGTGGTTCGGCTGCCGGTTCCGAAATATCGCCATCTTCTGGCATTAGCCCCGTATCCGATGCTTGGATCAACAGCACCTCGTCACGGCTCTCTTCCTCTCTTCTGGACTGCTCTTCTAGCCACGCTGCTTTGCTGATACCAGCTTTTGTATTCCCTCGGCTGGGGCGGCTCGTCGTCCGTTGGGAGGTGGATTGTAGTGTGGTGGTTGCCACCACATCGTCGGCACCTGGCGTCGCTCGTGCACTCCCTTGTCTGATGCACCATTGACAGGCAATTGCCACAGTATCCCGCCCGGATAACCTCCTGTAGCCGGTCTAAGGGTGCCATCCCGTGATACCGGTCACATGCCCGGAGGGGGTGGCTTTCACCGAAGAGGAGGCATGGTTTTGGGTACCGGGCGGCCATACGTGCGGCGCGGAGACGAAGGGATGCATGGCGCGTCATGCTGCAGAAGACCGAAGAAAAAGGAGAAAGAAAAAATAGGTTTGAATTATGCATATGGTTGCCCATATACATACGTGGGAGGAGGGTGGCGAATCGCCGAAGTGACGACATAAGGGTGAACTTGAGATTTCTTATTGTCTAACTGGAACAAGATATCCTACTGTCTGGTCCTATATCAAACGTTCTCCGAACGTTTTCCCGTCTCTTGTGGCAATTACGTCCGGCGACACGTTGCTGCCTTCCCTTGTGGCAATTAAGTCCGGCTGGTTGCCGCTTTACATAACTAAACCCATCTGAGGCACCCTGTGTGTTTCATTTCCTTTTTTTTTGTTTTGTTTATGTCGATCACTTGTCCGCTAGCCGGCGCAAGTGACACTAGTGCTGCGCAGAAGCAAGCTTTTTGCTAGTGCTGCGCATAAGAACGCGTTTTCGGTACTCGATTGTGTTACCGATGCTGGAAGAGAGTGGTTGAGTGGCGGTTTTATTTTTGTTGTTTTGTGGGCAAAACAGTCCTGCCCCCCCCCCGAAAACAAAAACAAATACGTAATTTATTTTAAAATAAACCGGTTTTTAATTTTAATTTTATTTATTATTTAAAAAAATTTTTTTTTTGTTTTGGCAAAATTTACCACAAGCTTAATTATACCCCATATCGTTTATCTCTTCTGATTGTGGCCTCCCGAGTGTAAAAAATTAAATTGCTGCTCCCTATTTCTGATGCGGTATGCGGTACCGATTTTTGGTACATCGGGTTTTCGGTACCCGATAGTTATACCAGAATTACATCACTAATGTAATATCCGAAAATCATGCATCACTACTTGGAATGATTTTGTACAACCCTGCCTAATTTGTCAGTGAATGAAATGGAATTGTAGGGAACACAAAAAAACAATTCCATTGTTCATTTTTCTTTACGGGTGTAGAGAAAAATCGAACATTTCATTCATTTCCGGTTACTCATGGCAGCAGCACACGGTCGATTTGGGTGAGTAGATTTTTTTTTTTTTTATATCATTGAAAAAATGTTTAATTATAACTTCTTTTTTCTTTTCAGGTGGATTTGCAGTCAGGTGTTGAAGTTGAATGCTGCGACAGCAACAACAGGAACAACTAAAATGAGAACTCATCCAGGTTATGTCGAGGCATCATCAACCGCGCATAAACGGCCAGTTTCAAATGTTTCAGATAATGAGAGAAAGCTGGGCTTGGCCAATAATCAAAATAGATTATTTGCAGCTACAGAAGCGAAACGTAATAAATTAGCAGATCAGGCATCAACTCCACAACATAATTCCAACGCTTCTTCAACTTTGCCTAGCATGCCAAATTTATTTGATGTGCAGAATAATCAACCCACGACGATGACGACGACAAACCCAAGTACAACTGCAACTAAATATGCTGCTACACTGCCAATAGTCAACAGTCCGCTGAAGAGTCCGTATGAACCGGAAACAGATGAAGAATCGACAGCATCAGAAATAAGAGATAGCCTATTAGGCACAGACGATGCAACTAGGAAGAAGAAAGATTTTAAAAGTGGACTAATTATTAAACGCACCATCATGGATAGCCCTCAAAAACTCCACAGCTAACCTGGAAAATGTAGTAAGTGCAAAACCTAATAAAAAAATCATATTTTCAAATGAAGACTTGTGTACTCAAACATTAATACTAAAGCCAAGTACTATCATCAAAGCTGTGGAATTTCCCCAGAAACATGCAATTGTCTTGTCGTGAAATGTTGCTAGCAGTTTTCATTTTTTTTTTTATTTCATTTATTTTTTTGTTTATTTGTCTCTTCTGTAATTTTTCCATTTTCAAGGCTCAATGTCAGCAAATGTCACTTTTCGCACTGTTTTAAATGACATGGACAATTAAAAAAGTCGTGAAAAAATGTTGCTAATATCATATTGCGCAATATTTTCCGGTGGTAAACTCAGTACTACTTTGCCGTGAAGTACAAGCGAAATTTTACGGCTATTTCACGACAAGAAATTTTTTTTTTTTTCACGTGAAATTCGAGGTTAGTACCTAGCTTAACAACAAAATCAAGCATACGTCTGTCTGCTAAAGGTAATGTTGACTACACTAGACTATTGGGTGTTCATTGAGATACGTGCAAAACGTATTTTTAGTAACAAAGGCAAATGGTTATTCGTAGCCATCGTGCAATTGGCCAACGCGGCTGTGCGTTTCTATTTGGTATTTCGCAGTTTGAGTATTTTTTGTTGGGAGAATATACTCTTAACTCAGATCAAGGTTTATATAACAGGTTAAGGCATACGTATGTTTGCTGGTGTTGTTAAAGTATTGTGGGCTGCTAAATATTTGTCAAACTGCGATGGTTTGTTAACAAATTTATTCATTGAGAAGTTTGCAGCCCAAAATATTGAATACAGCTTATTTCGGAATATAATTATGGGCTTCTTCGGCCAATAATACTAGTGATATTCAATATGTGCATGCCTTGCACGCAAAGAATTTGAATTGGTCCCGTTTACATTGCTCGATTTTTTTCATTCAATTTCACCTTGATTTTGAAAGTTGCTTGCAAAATTGCATGCAACAAGTTGGTAGCCAACCGGCTTTTGACTAACTCAACATTCCACTTGACATTGTGGTTTAAAAATTTATCAATGTAAATGGGTAGTCAATCCAAAATTGACCAATATAGACAGGTCAAGGATTGAATCAGTTTCGACCTTATATGCACACATTACCTCTTGTTCACACCTTTGGGGCCTGGGTGTTTATGTGAGGGGGTATCTGCGTTGTCGCAGATCTATTTTAAGATTCGGTGGCAGATTGGTTCGCCTGTCTGCGTTAGGATTTCTTTGGCCTCTTTGTGGAGTGCAGCTTATTGTTTATTCCAGGTCGGGCTCGCCCGTCTGCGTTAGGTTTTCTCTGGCCTCTTTGTGGAGTGCGGATTATTTTCTGTTGCAGATCGGGTTCGCCCATCTGCGCTAGGCTTTCTGGTGTCCTCGTTGGGGTTAACGAGTGAATTGTGGGAATTTTGTTGAGGGATTTGGTAAGGTGGGGATGAACGGAGTGGAGGGAGATTGGAGTGTTAGGATGAGGCATCGGGCCTCGCACCATCTACTCCATCGGTTGGGAGCAGGATCAGCTTGACCACCGGTCTTTTGACCTGGCCTTCTCGGTCATGAGGTCGACGACACGTACTCGGTTATCTTCTCCGGGGTGTACGTTGGTAACTCGACCGAGCCTCCATTCGTTTGGAGATAAGTTGTCTTCCTTGATAACAACGAGATCCCCCACCTTAATGTTCTGTTTTGACTGCTTCCACTTCACTCGTTTTTGAAGTTCGGTCAAGTATTCGGTTTTCCATCGTTTACAGAAGGTATGATGGAGGGCCTTGAGTTTCTGCCATCTGTTGATCATGGAGGCAGAGCTTTCGTTAACATTGGGTTCTGGTGGAGCCATAAGGTGACTTCCAATGATGAAGTGCCCAGGGGTAAGTGGCTCTAAATCTGACGGGTCATTGGGCGCGGGACTTAATGGTCGCGAGTTGAGGCAGGCTTCAATCCTACATAGTAGCGTATGGAACTCTTCATGCGTGAACTTGTGGGCTGAGGCTATTTTTTTGAAATGGCCTTTGAAGCTTTTAACTCCTGCCTCCCAGAGTCCCCCCATGTGAGGAGCCGCTGCTGGAATGAAATGACATGTCATTAATTGATGACTATACTTTGAAATGGTTTGATCTCGAGCTTCCGAGATAAAGGCCTTAAATTCGGATCGTAAAGATCTTGACGCTCCGACAAAGTTAGTCCCATTGTCGGAGTAAATGTTTTTCGGACATCCTCGTCTAGCGATAAAACGCGAAAGGGCTGCTAGAAAGGATGGGGTACTAAGATCACTGGTCGCTTCCAGATGGATCGCTTTGGTGGTAAAACAGACGAAGAGGCAGACGTAGCCCTTTGAAAGTCGACACCCTCTCCCTCGGAAACTTTTGATATCGAATGGTCCTGCAAAGTCGACCCCGGTATTAGTAAAAGCGCGCGCAAACGTGGTCCGCTCGCGGGGTAGGGTACCCATAAGTTGGGTTTGCGTCCGTTTCTTGTAAATGGTGCAAATCTTACAATTGTGGATGATAGCCCTAATCATGTTCTTGACATTCGGAATCCAGTATTGGGTGCGGATGAGACGGAGCATTAGTTGATTTTCCCCATGGAGGGAGATTTTGTGTATCATTTGCACAATTAGCCGCGTCAAACTACAATTATAAGGGAGTATGATTGGATGCCGCTCGTTGTAAGCGAGGTCTTCCGACGACCCTAGACGACCCCCGGCAATGATAATATCGTCCTTATCAAGGAACGGGTTAAGTGGCAATATCTCGCTTTTCCTGTCGATGACTGTTCCCTTCTTCAAATTTACGTACTCCTCAAAATAATGTTGCTTCTGATATAGTTTAATCAAGATCTGAGTCGTTCTCTTTATCTCATCGGATGAGATTAGGCACGACTTTTCTTGAAAGGAAGCTTTTGTTGTGGGATGTGTTCTTCGAAAGAATCTCATAATATATGATAGTACCCTCAAAGCCCTAGGTAAATCCGAAAACCGATCTAGAGTCTCGATTTCTTTTCGCTTCGATATTGCGTAGGTTTGCGCTCTCTTTTCCTCCACGGATGTATGAAACTCGGTTTCTTGTGCTGGCCACCCTGAATTGTCTTCTTGTAACCAAGAAGGCCCTGCCACAACAAAGAATTGTTGACCAAATCCGTTGCCGGTATTCCTCTGCTTTCTAAATCTGCCGGATTCGATTCCGAGTTGACATGATGCCAGTCCTTACTTCCGACCAAGTCGATGATCTTGGTTATCCTGTGTGCGACGAATGTTGACCAGGAACATGGTGGTTTCCGTATCCATGCTAAGACGATTGTGGTATCCGTCCACAAATGTTGTTTGACCTGCCCTAATTTTATGTTCCGAAAAATAGATTCCAGTATCTCCGCCAAGAGTACAGCGCCGCAGAGTTCCAAGCGCGGCAGTGAAATTGTTTTCACCGGCGCTACTCTGGTTTTGGCTAGAAGAAGATTGACGAATATCTGGTCGTCTCTCTTTACGCGCATGTAGACGGCTGCAGCGTATGCTTTTTCAGACGCGTCACAAAATCCATGGATTTCGACTTCATCTTCTGGTGAAAAATTTACCCATCGGGGTATCCTGATGTTATCGATTTCCTTGTAGTCCCTTTTAAAATTCTCCCATCGTTCCAAAGTGTTGGACGAGACTGGCTCATCCCAATCGGTGCCCTCAAACCAGATATTCTGCATCAATATTTTGGCCACAATGACCATTGGTGCAAGCCATCCTAAAGGGTCGAACAGCTTGGCGATGGCGGATAGTATTGCTCGTTTCGTGAGCTGTTCACATTCGTCCAGTGACCCTGCCTTAAAATAAAAGAGGTCAGAATGAGCATTCCATCTAATGCCCAAAGCCTTAACGGTGCTGGTGTCTTCGAACGCCAGGAAGTCCTCGGTCAGCCGATCCGCCCTTGGGATGTCGTTGAGAATCTCCTCGGAATTCGATGTCCATTTCCGAAGTGGGAATCCAGCGGAGTGTAAGACCTGTCGAATTTCATCTCTCGCATGAATGGCCGATGCGAGTGTATGCCCCCCCGCTAATACATCATCCACGTACATCCCCTCCCTTAGTATATTCGATGCTGTTGGGAATGATGTGTCTACGTCATCAGCTAGTTGCAAAGGAGTTCGTATTGCAAGATACGGTGCGCAATTAACCCCAAACGTGACCGTCTTCAACTCATAAAGACCTATTGGTTCTTGTGGTGATGTGCGGTAAACTATCCTTTGAAATTTGGAATGATTTTCGTTCATCCAAATTTGTCTATACATCTTCCCGATGTCACTGTTGAAAACATATCGATATAATCTCCAACGCAGAATTAGGACTGGGAGATCTGCTTGAAGAACTGGCCCTGGTAGGAGAATGTCGTTTAGATTTATACCGTTTGCCGTTGGGCTTGAGGCATTAAAAACGACCCGCACCTTTGTGGTGGTAGACTCCGCCTTTACTACGGCGTGGTGGGGCAAAAAATAGTTATCAGACGTCTCAGCTGATACCATGGTAGTAATTTTTTGCATATGCCCTAATGTCTCGTATTCAGACAGGACCCTGGTATACTCTTTTCCTTGTTCTGGGTCCTTTGCTAACCGTGTCTCATTCCTAAAGAATTGCGAACACGCCCTCCTAAGAGACCCACCTATATTTAGCTTATCTGGGTACTCCTGTCTGAATGGTAGCGAGACTACATATTTCCCATCCTCGTTCCTATGCGTAGTTTCCTTATATAACTTTTCGCAGTATTTATCATCTGCGTTTGGACTCTTTTGTTTAGGCAGATTTTCCAACTCCCAGAACTTCGTGAGTTCTTTGTCCAAAGCGACTTCGCTGTAAAAGGACACTATATTAGTTGTTGGACTCGGGACTCCACGTGGCCGGTGAGTATCCAACCGAATACAGTTTCTTGGGCCAGAAGTGTGTTCAGGACGTTCTTCTTCAGCCCACCTAGTATAATTTGCGGGTATACATCTCCGCCTAGTATGATGTCAACTTCCTCGTTGACATAAAATCGTTTATCTGCCAAGACTAAGTCTGGAAAAGCCTGCATAGTCATAGCGTCGACATGGCAGGATGGCAGATTTCCAGTTAGTTTGGCCAGAATTAACACGGATGTGGTTAGGCTGAAGTCAGGGTCCACTGTTGAGCGCAGTTCGATGTTGGATGCCTCCTTGACTTGGGCCGACACGGCATTCGTTATACCCGATACGCGGGCAATCATTTTCTTTGCCGGTAAGTTGATTCTGCGCTTCAGACGTTCTGTCATAAATGAACATTCTGACCCAGAATCTATCAGTGCTCTAGCTGGGAAGTTTGTACCATTATGACGAATGGTTACTCTAGCTGTCCCCAGCAGCACACCTTCACTTGAATGTACATGGCAGGATTTTACGTTTTTATCGTTCGCCTTCCGTCTGCCCTGTGATTGCGTAGAAGTGGAAGCACCATTATCCATATTGTACTGGGTGGTGTTGTTTGTTTCCTGGTTCTGCCGCGTTTCTATATGTAGGAGCGTGTTGTGTCGAGAGTGGCACTTGCTGCAGTCGTATGAGCTTGGGCACTTCGTCACGGTATGTCCTCGGGACAGGCAGTTCAAACACCCCTGATTGGTTTTTATAAAATTAACTCGCTCTTCCGGCGTTAATCTCAAAAACCGGGGGCATCCTCGTAGTCTATGGCGAGTAGATTTGCATTTGGTGCACATTAATTTTGTGACCTTTACTTGGTACGTACCAAGCTTTTTTGCAGGTGGTTCGGTCGCTTTTTTCGTAGTTTGCGGGTTTTGGACTTGCGAACTTGCAGTCCCCACAAACCCAGACACAGTTTCGAGTGTCTGGAAACGATTTGACAAGAATTTGTCCATATCCTCCCATTTGGATATTTCCACCTTATGGTCTATGCTTTGCTCCCATAGACCAAGCGTACTCTCTGGCAACTTAGTCGAGTACAGATACGTAATAATTGCGTCCCAATTTGACGTGTCAATTTTATGACTTCTTAAGGACGCCAGGCAATTATTAATTTGCCGTTGCAGGGTTTTTATCGCGCTACCACACTCACTCTCTACCTTCTCTAAATTGAACAATATTTGTGACTGCGAGTTCACTAGGATACGTTTATTTTCGTATCTCTCGCATAAATTTTTCCAGGCTGTATCGAATCCCTCATTCGTGAGTGGACTTTTTTCCTCTATATCCCTCGCTTCCCCTTTTGTCATATTGACGAGATGAAAAAGCTTCTCAACGGGTGTTAGGCGTTTGTTCAAAATATAAATGGCCGTGAACATATCCCTAAATGTAGGCCATGAGAGATAATCGCCTTTGAATACTTCAGTATCGCATGGGGGCAGGCGGATACTGTGTTCCCGTTCAGACTGATCGGCAGGGGTTTTCATTACCTTTGTGAAGGTTTCCTGGCGTGTAGCCATATTAGACATGCAACGTAAATAAATTGCATATGTACTTTTGTATTTATTTTTCACGGAGGTAATGCCTGCCGCGTCTAATTTACTTGAGCTCATTAGCTCATCATACGCCCCTTTAACCTTTCTCCAGTGGACTTTCTACTCCTCTTGTTGCAGAGTTAATGTATGGACAGTATGGGTTTCTACATCTGCATCATTATAATCGGACCCGAACTCAGTGATATTATCAGCTAATCTGATGAAGTTATCCATTTTATTGGTCTCAACTGAGTGTTGGTTTTAGGCAGACAAGGAAAAGAGGGTGTTAGATGAAGGTTGAATGGGTGAGATTGCAGAGATTTCCAAAGGGAACTGAAACGCCAAAAATAACTTCTCCAACACAATTTCAATAACCACCGTCGTTTGAATAATTATTTGTTTATTTATTTTAATATTCAAAACTCTTTATTATTGCCGACTTGGCCATATTGTCTGACCCTTTGTTCAAAAAATATGTCGCAACAACAACACTGGCTTATTCGCCACCCACACACGTATATACAGGTTATGTGGAAATTTGATTTTCGCAAAAAAAATTTTAATTAAAAGTGCGTGGTACACCTAAACGAGCGAGAAAGTGAATTTTTAGTGAAATTCAAGAGATTTAAGCCGTGAAGTGAACTACTAGCCTTCGATTACACTATTTTGTGCGCGTTAAAACAAAAAACTCCAACAATCGAAAGGCTCTGTGAAATGTGAGGTTATGTTACCTCTTACTTTGCGCTGTGTCTGGAAAACTTTACCGCTGGTGGGGGGATAAACCAGATAGTCGCAAAGCCGAACTTTAACAAATTATGTGTCAAATCAGTTATTAATTTCACTTTCACTTAAACCGGAATCACTTTCTTCGCACTTACGTTTGGGTGAATCGCGGCACTTTTAAAATTAAATATGTTTCACACTAACAAAATAATTGGCAAGAAATATGACCAACTTACGTTGCTTTGATGCGGTGAAGTTCAAGTGTGGACAAAATCAGAATATGTTGTGGCTGTAACTTGTGCAATAAATGGCAGAGTGGTGTGGTCAAAAGGCTGCTTATGTTTGTGGCTGTAGCTTTTGCAAATAGTCACTGTTGAATATAGTGGATAGTTTTTGTGGCAGGCTGTGATTACAAACGGCTTTGTGTTTTTTGGACAGTTTTTTTCTTCGCTGTAGTGGTCGAGTAATGGACTGTAGATTCTTTTTGTGCTGGTTCTAAAATTGAACGGCGAGATGGACCATGAATAAACTCGACTTTGGATTCTTGGCTAGCAGCGGTGGCTCAGACACCGCGGTCGAATTTATGGTTTTGAGAAGAAGAAAAGAAAAGAGTGAGACGAGATTTCTCGTTATAAACCGTGGCCGTATATTGTTTATTAAATCAAATAAACTACAAAGATAACGTTACCTATAATGTGGCGCTGTGAAAATCCTAGGGTGGCTGCGATGTCGATCCTGGCTCGGATGCTGAAAGAATAGACGGTTTCAAATCGTTGACAACCGTTGAACCCAAAAATCATCCTCCGGTTTTAAGGGGAGGGGAACCAACACATGCACACCCACCTGCATGTATATGTGCTGACAAAACGTGAATAATCATGCATAGGTACAGGTGGGTGTGTGGGTGCTTGGAAAGTGACATTAGGGTGTCACTATTTTTAAGATTTTAGGCATCGGGCCTAAACATTTCTATATATGGTATTAATATACACAAACTGAATAACAAAAATTGTAAATATTATTTTTTTTTAAATTTTATTTCAACTGAAATTAACTATTAAATTTTTATAAATTGGCTCGGGACATAGGTTTTTGCTAAACCTTTGACATTGAAAATATTTTTTTAGTTATTTTCAGATAATTAATTACTTTTTTTTTAATATAGTTACGTAGAATCGATAATAATTTATAAAAATGCAGATATTTTTCTATTTTCTTTTTGAAGAAACAAAATATAAAATAGTAAAGTCTGGGGCATTGTGCATAAATACCAAGTGAATTCACTTGACGATAAACGTCAAAATTCCAAAATGAGTTTAACACCTGTTTGAGATTGTGGTTAATAACAAGTGTGATATCATAGACATAGTCGTGAAAACTTCAAAGTGAGTTTAGTCACCTGTTTTTAATTTCCTTTTTTGTCTCACTTCTTTCCATCTTCCCATCTCTTTCTACCATTAGGTAAAAGATAGGAGACCTCCATGTTGATGTGTGCAGGATGTTAAACAACACGCCATTGCTTTTCTGTTATTCGGTGCTGGCGACATTTTAATATGTGCAGGATGTAAACAAACCGGCATTTTAATGTGTGTTGTCAAAAGAAGAGTTCACACTTGTTATTGATACACAATGGTCTGGGGACACCAATTGGTCATGTTTTTTAAGAATGACCCACCTATATCAGATGAAAGCTTATCATGAGCATGTTTGCAAAAAATTATAACAATTTCAGTAGGTTAATTTGTTCATGAGAAATTAGCGTTTAAGGGCCACTTGCATAAAAGCCGATTAAGCCTAATCGGTGATTAACTTGACAGCTAACCATACAAAATACGTCAATTAAACTCCGGTTAGTCGTTATCAGCTTTTATGCAAGCGGCCCTAAAGTTTGGTTATTTACCCCTGCATTGCTTTTGTAGTCAAAGTAGCGCAAAATCATATATACTTACATACATACATACATATTTACATTTTTTTCAATGTTTGTCTATTTTGACCATATATGTAATACTTCTATATAGATAATACCGAACAGTGAAGCGTGTCAAACATTACAGTACAGATATACCATGAGAGAAGGAGACAAAATCTCAAGGATGTCGTTAAACTTTTGTAAACAAAGGGGCATAAATAAATGCATACTTTAACAAAATGTAAATAAATTCACTTCGTTGCATGGATGTGAGCCATATTTAAATAATAAAAATGCAAAACCTTATATTCTATAGAGAAATAAGTATGGATATATGAATTTATTTATTTTCGAAAAATTTGAATTTATCGTATTTTTAATGTATACGCGAATAATATAATTTGTATGGTTATAAGCCATGTGTAAGTAATAAATACGCAAAGCCTGCCTTCTATATATGTATATATTTATGTACAAGTATGTTTGATTTTTTTTTTTCACTTCAAAAACATGAATTTTAATGCTTTTATTTTCGTAATTCAATATGTTTAAATAGCAAATACATCCACTTATGCATTATATTTTGGTATTTTCATTATTTAATCGACTAATCAAAGATTTTATAACTGAGAGCAACGTCAAATTCAAGCACACTTTGTTGAATACGTTTTGGGTATGAGTTAGACTCACGATATACGCGAATTTTTTCCGAGAACTTAAACTCAAATTCCTTTGAAAATCAAACTCAAACGTGTTATGTACTCAGATTTTTTGTTTTGATTTTTTTCTAAAAAAAACACACCCGATTATCGGGGGTTACATACTCCACCATTTCAAGTTGGATTTTAGAAAGCGTCAGTTGGATTTTGGAAAGCGTCGTCTGGATTTTAGAATTGTCAATTGAATTTTAGAAAGTGTCAGTTGAATTTTAGAAAAGTTAATTGGATTTTAGAAAGTGTCAATTGGATTTTGGATGGCGTTATTTGGATTTCAGAAAGCGTCAGTTGGATTTTAGAAGAGTTAATTGGATGTTAGAAAGCGTCAATTGGATTTTTGATGGCGTTATTTGGATTTTAGAAAGCGTCAATTGTATTTTTGAAAACCGAAAAAATTTAAATTCTGGTTTTCTAAAATCCAATTGACGCTTTCTAAAATCCAACTGACTGTAAATTTATATTTTCCAAATGGCGTAAATTGGATTTCAGAAAGCGTCAATTGGATTTTAGAAAACATAAATTGAAATTTTTTTAAGTTTTCTAAAATCCAATGGACGCTTTCTAAAATCCAATTGACGCTTTCTGAAATCTAATTGACAATTCTAAAATATATTTAACGCTCTCTGAATCCAATTGACAATTCTAAAATCCAACTACCGCTTTCTAAAATCCAATTGACTATTCTAAAATCCAATTAACGCTTTCTAAAATCCAATTGACTATTCTAAAATCCAATTAACGTTTACTAAAATCCAATTGACAATTCTAAAATCCAGCTAACGCTTTCTAAACTCCAACTTGAAATGGTTTAGTAGTCTATATTATTATTCTAAAACACGGCGCTTAGCTAGACTAAACTACAATACTTATATAAACGAAATGTATATCAGATGAAAGCTTATCATGAGCATGTTTGCAAAAATTATAACAATTCCAATAGGTTAATTTGTTCATGAGAAATTAGCGTTTAACGTTTGTACCCAAGCTCTTTCTTGTAATGTATTAATCATTAATGTAATTATCATCACGTAATTATCATAGTGTAAACATACTATTATACTGCTACTTACATCTACAACACTGTCCTTATTCAACATTAGTTTTAAGCAACCCTGATATATGATTTGGATACCTACATGAAATATAATAAAGCCATTCGGCATAATACACAACATGGTGTCAGGTGTAAAAGCAGAATGACAAAAAAGAAAATAAGAGCCGGCCACGTTTATTGAAAGAAAACATTTTTTGAGTGAATGCAAAAAAAAAATCGCGCGAAATCAGCTAAATAAAAATTAGTGACACATAAAATCTAGCTTATTACCACGAAGTGAAAAAAAAAGTCAAAATGTCTGAGGATGATAAAGGAGGTCCCTCAAGTGCCAACATCCGCTCGACATGTGCTCAAAGTCAGGTTATGTCGATTGCAACGACAATAACGCCAATGGATCTTAAGGCATCCAACCAGTCAATGGTATGGAAAAATTGGAAAAGCCAATTTGCGATTTTTATGCGTGCGTCAGGTCTTGAAGAACAATCAGACAAGCGAAAAGTGGCTCTTTTATTGCACCATCTTGGGCCTGAGTGTCTTACAATATTCAATTCCTTTAATGAAGAAATAGACACGGTGAAATATGAAAACCTTGTAAAGAAATTCGACAATTATTTCATACCTAAGGTCAATATTGCTATGGAAAGGCACACATTTTTTTCAAGAAAGCAAATGCCTGATGAGACAATCGACGAATTCTTAACACAAATAAAGAATCTGAGTCTCTCCTGTGATTTCGGTGGCATACATGAAGAGTTGGTGCGTGACATTTTTGTCTGCGGCTTAGGAAGTAATCACAGCCAGATCAAAGAAAGACTGCTTTCTGAATGTGCCATTAAACTAGAAAGGGCAATTGAAATTGCAAAAAACATCGAGACTGCTAAGGTAAATTCAAAGAAACTAAGAGGTGCGAGTGCAAATGACGAAAAATGTGTGGCGGTAGTAAAAAGAGACTATAACAAATTAAAAAATCAAAAACTTTGCCAAAAATGTGGGCAAACTCACAAATATAAATGTCCAGCAAAGGGTGCCACTTGTTACTCGTGTCAAAAGAAAGATCATTTCGCAACCATGTGTTTGAATAGAAATAAGCAACAACAAACACCAAAAAGTCAAAATGGTAGACATCAATACCGACAAAAGAGCCTTAAACATGCGAATGAAAACAACAACAAAAGCAAATATGTCAATGAGGTAACTAATGCAAGTGACGACGAATATTCAGAAAACGATCTGTTCCTAGGAATGGTAACAGCGGCAACAAAAACTGAAAACACAACACAACAGCGGCAAGAAGCGAATGTAGATAAAAACAACTAAAAGCAAAGACGAATGGGTTGTACGAGTGTCGATCAATAATCATGAGGTGCAATGTGTAATTGACACTGGAGCGCAGGCTAACGTTTTATCAAATGAGATGGCAAAAAATCTAAAGCTAAGTAATTATATAACTAAGTCTAACACAAAATTAGCTACTTTTAGTGGAGAAAAGTTACCACTTGTCGGTAAAGTTAATACTAACATATTTTATAATAACAAAACTTTACGTTGTGCTTTTCATATTGTTAATATTAGATGCAAAAACGTCATTGGTCTAGCAACAGCAATTGATTTAAATTTGATAAAAAATGTAAATGCTATTTCTTGTAAAGTTATTAATGAATATGCAGATTTATTTGAGGGTTTAGGCGTTTTATAATCGAAAAATCCTCGGATGAGAACCCCCTTTAATGTTGACGACCCGGCAAAACGAAGTAAGGACAATGAGAAGGATATTAGGGCTGTACGTGGAATGTCCGGACCCTTTCTAGGGAGCGTACCGCTGTCCGACTGGTTGATGTCCTCGCGAACGCAAAGGCTGACATCACCGCCCTGCAGAAAATGCGATGGACGGGGCAAGGAAAGACGACCATCGGTCCTTGTGACGTATACTACAGTGGCCAGACACGCGGCAAAGCGCGTGGTGTAGGATTTGTGGGCGGAAAGAGACTTCGCCGCCAAGTACTAGCGTTCACTCCTGTGGACGAGCGTCTCGCTGCGATCCGCATCAAGGCGAGGTTTTTCAACAAAACATTTATCTGCGCCTATGCGCCGACTGAGGAGACGGACGACGCAGAGAAGGACTCCTTCTACGATAAACTTGAACAAGCCTATGATCGCTGCCCCCTGCATGATACCAAAATCGTGCTCGGCGACTTTAATGCCAAGGTGGGCAGGGAAGGAGTCTTTGGTCCTACAGTTGGAAAATTCAGTCTCCACGATATAACATCCCCCAACGGCACTAGGTTGATTGGCTTCGCCGCTTCCCGCAATATGGTCATCAGTAGTACCAGGTTCCAGCATAAGCGAATACACCAAGCCACCTGGCTGTCCCCTGATCAAAGAACAAGAAACCAGATTGATCATGTCATCATCGACGGCAGACACAGCTCCACCGTTCTAGATGTGCGTACCCTACGCGGTCCCAATATCGACTCGGACCATTATCTTGTTGCAGCCAAGATACGCACACGCCTCTGTGCAGCGAAGAAAGTACGCACAGTAACGGAAGGAAAGTTTGACGTCGAGAAGCTGCGCGTGACACAGACAGCTGATAACTTCTCCACTCGACTATCACACCTGCTATCGGAGAGCAATCCTCGACCTAACGATGTAACCAAGCAGTGGAAGCATATCTCTCACTCATTACGTACCGCCGCTGAAGCCACTATAGGGTTTCGGCGAGCCCGCAAGAACAACTGGTACGATGAGGAATGCACCACAGCCTCGGACAAAAAGGACGCTGCATACAGGGAGACGTTGCGAACGGGCGCAACCCGCAGTGTATGGCAACGCTATCGTGAGGCGAAGAAGAAAGAGAGACGCCTTTTCAGAAAAAAGAAACGTGAGGCCGAAAGGCGTGAGTGTGAGGAGCTTGAGATGCTAGCTGACAGGAACGATGCCCGAAAATTCTATGAAAAGATCCGGCGGATGACGGAAGGTTTAAAGACCGGGGCAAGTTCCTGTAAGGACAATAATGGCGACCTGGTAACCGACGTGTACTTAAATTATGGAGGGAGCACTTCTCCTCACTGCTAAATTGCGAGGGAGACGTTGAACCCGATACCCCAATCCCTGACGATGGAAAGGTCGTCCCACCACCAAAGCGCCTGGAAAAGACGGACTACCCGCCGAGCTGTTCAAACACGGAGGCGAAGAGCTGGTAAAAAGCATGCATCAGCTCTTATGCAGAATATGGTCAGACGAGTGCATGCCTCCAGATTGGAATTTAAGTGAGCTCTGCCCAATCCACAAGAAAGGCGATCCCGCTAACCCCACCAACTACCGCGGAATCAGTCTTCTTAATATCGCATATAAGGTTCTTTCTAGCGTATTGTGTGAAAGACTGAAGCCCATCGTGGACAAACTGATTGGATCTTATCAGTGTGGCTTTAGACCTGGTAAGTCTACCATCAACCAGATTTTCACGATACGCCAAATCCTGGAGAAGACCCATGATAAAAGAATCGATACACACCACCTCTTTGTCGATTTTAAAGCCGCTTTTGACAGCGCAAAAAGGAGTTGCCTGTATACCGCCATGTCTGAATTTGACTTCCCTGCAAAGCTTATACGGCTTTGCCAAATGACGTTGAGCAATACTAACAGCTCCGTCAGATTCGGGAAGGACCTCTCTGAGCCATTTGAAACCAAACGAGGCTTCAGACAGGGCGACTCCCTTTCGTGCGATTTCTTCAACCTGATGCTGGAGAAGATAATTCGAGCAGCTGAGCTAAACCGCAATGGCACAATCTTCTACAAGAGCGTGCAATTGCTGGCGTATGCCGATGAATTGATATCATTGGCCTTAACAACCGCGCCGTAAGCGCTGCCTTCTCTGGGCTGGACCTGCTGTCATCAAAGAAAGAATCGGCGCACCTGCGCCTTGGCAGCCAAGTCACCGTTGATGGCTACAAGTTTGAAACGGTGAGAGATTTCGTCTATTTGGGAACCAGCATTAACACCGAAAATAATATCAGTCTAGAAATCCAACGGAGAATCACTCTTGCCAACAAGTGTTACTTTGGACTAAGATCACGCTCTGTCCTGATGTACGGCTCGGAATCATGGACAGTGTCAAGAGAAGATGAGATGGCCCTTGGAGTATTTGAGAGAAAAGTTCTCCGGAAGATTTATGGTCCTTCCCGTGATGCCAACGGCGAGTATCGAAGGAAATTTAACGATGAGCTGTACGAGCTTTACGCAGACCTGACCATAGTTCAGCGGATTAAAGCCCAAAGGCTCCGCTGGCTGGGTCATGTTATGCGAATGGACAAAGAAGCACCAGCACAGAAAGTTTTCCTATCGACACCCGAATTCGGCAGCAGAGGAAGGGGGAGACCTCGACTGAGATGGAATCAACAGGTGGAGGATGACTTGAACTCCCTTGGGGTTTCCAATTGGCGTCAGTTATCGCTAAAAAGGAATGACTGGCGTGCTTTGATACGAAACGGCCAAAATCGCCTAGGCGGTTAAGCGTCATTATGACGCAAGCCAAGATTAGATTAGGCGTTTTAAAAAATAATTGTAGCTTAAAGTTAAAGCCTATATGTGAGCCAGTTATAGATCCTCCAAGAAGAATACCTTATACTTTGTACAAAGAATTAAAAGAGGAATTGGAAAGAATGGTCAATATAAAAGTTATCGTATCTGAAAGTGAACCTACTGAATGGGTAAATTCGGTTGTGTTGGTTAAAAAAACAAATGGCAAATTAAGATTATGTCTGGATCCGCGAAATTTAAACAAAGCTCTTCTCAGACCACACTTTCCATTTCCTAACATTGATGAATGTAGAGCAAAATTGACAGGTGCAAAGTTTTTCAGCTCTTTGGATGCTAACTGTGGGTTTTGGATGATCCCTTTGGACGAAAAATCGTCAAAGTTGTGCACAGTCAATACGCCTTTCGGTAGGTATCGATTTTTAAGACTTCCTTTCGGCATAAGTGCAGCGCCGGTCTTATTATTTATATTGACGATTTTTTGATACATGCGTCAAGTATTGATGAACATGACAGATTTCTGACTAAGGTCTTAGACAGAGCTAGAAAAGTGGGTATTAAATTTAATAAAGAAAAATCTCAAATCTGTAAAGAAAAAATAAAATTTATTGGTCACATTTTTGATAAGAATGGTGTTGTCCCAGATTTCAATAAAGTACAAGCTATAAAGGAAATGGCAGCTCCTAAGAATGTGTCGGAACTACAAAGATTTCTGGGAATGGTCAATTATTTAGGCGCGTTTATAAACAACTTATCAATGAAAAATAAACACTAAGGGATTTATTAAAAAATGACGTAGTCTGGCATTGGAATGAAATACAAGAAAAAGAATTTAAAAATTTGAAAAGCGAATTGACAAATGCCCCAGTTCTGACCTATTTTGATCCCAACAAAAAAATTACGTTATCGGCTGATGCATCTAAATATGCGGTAGGGGCTGCGATATTGCACGAAAAGCAACAAATAGCGTATGCATCAGCATCACTTACTCAATGTCAAATCAACTATGCACAAATTGAAAAGGAGCTTTTAGCAATTCTATTTGGGTGCACAAAATTTCATCAGTATGTTTACGGGCAAAAAGTTTTGGTAGAAACCGATCATAAACCGCTGGTATCATTGTTCAAAAAGCCTTTGTATAAGATACCTGCGCGTCTGCAACGATTTATGTTAAAATTACAGTTGTACGATTTAGAGGTGGAGTACAAACCAGGTAAATACCTCTTTATAGCTGATACTCTGTCAAGAGCACCTTTAAAAGAAAATGCATTGAATGAGTTTGATGAAGATTTGACCCTTCATTGCGATTTGCTAATGAAGCAAATCGATATTTCGTCTAGCGAAATTGATGAAATTAGAAAGTTCTCTAAAGCAGACAACATATTTCTAAAAATATTTGATTATATTAAAAATGGATGGCCGTGTGAGAAAAAGCTTGTAGATAAGCAAATACAGCCGTATTACAGAATCAAAGATGAACTAACTGTCGATGATAATGTTTTTTTTTTAAATAATCGAATAGTCATTCCTAGTATGTTGCGTAGCAATATACTAAAAAACCTACATGAAGGCCACATGGGAGTACAGCGTACTCAAAGTCTTGCCAGACAATACATTTATTGGCCAAATTTAAACAATGACATTAATAACATGATTTCTAATTGCGAAATATGTATGAAGTACCAGAATTCTAATCCTAAAGAAGAATTACAACCTCATGATGTTATAAACATACCGTGGTTTAAGTTAGGTTGTGACATCTTCGAATTTAATAAAAAGAAATACTTGTTACTTGTTGATTATTATTCTAAATTTCCCGAGATTGAATTATTAAACAATGGATTTAGTGCATCTGAAGTTAAAACCAGATTAAAATCAATATTTGCAAGACATGGTATACCACAGATTTTGGTCTCAGATAATGGACCGCCTTATAGTTCCGAAGAATTTAACGTATTTTGTAAAGAATGGGGTATAAAGCATATAACTTCTAGCCCGCATATTGCCAGGTCTAACGGGTTAGCAGAGCGAACAATACAGACCATTAAGAAAATTCTGATTAAATCACAAGAAAGTAAAACAGATCCTTATGTTGCCTTACTTAACTTTCGCAATACACCAAAAGGGAATATGCCAAGTCCTGCGGAGTTACTTATGTCGAGGAAACTTAAAACGAAAATTCCTATAATTCTAAAAAATCTTACACCGAAAGTAGTTGATGAAAGCAAGTACACAAAAAAACGTAAAGCACAGAACATAAAATCAACATCCAACTACAATCGAGGAGCAATAAATTTGAAACCTGTACAAAAAGGAGAATCTGTAATGTTTAAGAGAAACCCAAGTTCAGTTTGGTTTCCTGGTGTCGTTTTAAATAAGTGTGAAGAACCTCGATCATACATGGTTCAGGATTCTGAAGCAGCTATATATCGAAGAAATCGTCAGCATTTACGCAAGATACCGGAAACGAAGTTGAACTTGGAAAAACAAAGTGAAATACAAATTGCAGATGAGAAAGAGAAGAATGAAGTGACAGTGAAAAGACAAATATATTACAAAAAAAGGAAGAACAGTTATTCTTCCTTTACGATTACAATATGAATAAGCTTTAAAATAAAAAGGGAGATGTTGTAATGTATTAATCATTAATGTAATTTTCATAACGTAATTATCATAGTGTAAACATACTATTATTCTGCTACTTACATCTACAACACTGTCCTTATTCAACATTAGTTTTAAGCAACCCTGATATATGATTTGGATACCTACATGAAATATAATAAAGCCATTCGGCATAATAGGGTGATTAAACGCTCCAGCATGCTGGCCAGCATTGTATATGTGTGCGATTCGGGTGGCACACGTACCTGCTTCGTGTCACACCTACTTGTTGTCGGTTCTTGCATGATGAAAATCAAAAATTTTTGATTTTTGCGTTTTGCATGAACGTTTAGCAGTCTGCTTGACATGCAATATTCAGTTGTGTGTTGACCACAGTATAACCAGTATTTGCACTGAGGTGAAAGTTCTTCATGGAGGTGAATTTTTCAGAGTTGAAATCCATGGTAGGATGGAATTTCGCGGACGCATGGTTGCATTTCAGTAACAAAAAAAACTTTAGAAATATTTCAAGAAAAAAAATGAATTTAATGTATATATTCCATGAATTAATATAATATCATGATTTTACTGCACTACAAGAAGTATAAAAAATGTATATTAAAGGCCATATTCCAAAATTTCGTACAAATGCATATTGATGATCGGCTCTTTATGAACGATGCTATTAAATAGTAGTTTTGCGCAAAAAAGCACCCCTGTTAGTTGAGGACATTGAGGTGAATTTGAAATTCTTAGAAATTTTCCAAAACAAAATAAAGAAAATATTTTGCTTGCAGTTTTATATTTATTTATACTATTTATTTAATAGTAACATACGATTATCTGGTAGCTTTAATGTCAAGGTACGGTGTTAATGAACTATGAGTCATCTTATATATAAAAACTAATGTGTTTTTGTTTTAGGAGTGTCCAGTCTAAATATTAACTGGAGAAGTTGAAATACTTATTACTAACCGGATAAGTATTTCCAGTACCTGGCAAATGAGGACTATTGTTATTGTGAACAAAAACCATGAACTACAAGTTGCGATGGAGCATTGCAGCTGCACGTAATCGTGGCTGCCGCCGGGGGCCTTTTTATTCCATCTATACAATGTCCCAGGGGGTACCATAACAGTCGCCCATACGGCAGTTGCTACCCAAGGCCTTTTTTGTTGCATCTTGAATGAATGAATTAATCTTATGCACTCTGCGTGGTATTAGTTTCCTTTAGGGGTCAACTTCTAATAAATTAGCTAAAATTATGTGATATAGCTCAAAAGACGGCGTTCGGCCTCAGGATCTCGAATCCGGAAGCGCTTTTTTAATATTTTGCTTCTCTGCACAGATATTTGCAATCAAAGTTTCAAGTTTTCATGTGGTTGTTGTAATTTTATTAGACTGTCCCTAAAAACGTGCAAAAAAAAGTCCCGCCGTGGCGGTAGCCACGGTTATGTCACACGTCCGGACTTGGGATGGCGTAGCCCAGGGTTATTTTTTATAAGCGCGGCCGAAGGGCGCCAACTCCGAAAAGTGTTTCGTACATAAATACCATGGATTGCGCCCCATTTTTAGTATTGGACCTGGGTCATTTTTCGGTTTTTTGACCATAACTTTTCACTAAAACAAAAAATTAAAAAAAAGCGCTTCCGGATTCGTGATCCTGAGTCCAAACCCCGTCTTTTGAGCTATCTCCCATAATTTTAGCTAATATATTAGCAGTTGACCCCTAAAGGAAACTAATACCCTCTGCGTTTATGCTCCTTTTTGGGGAGGCTAAAATCAAATCTGTTATAAATGAAACAAATTAATATAAATTTTCATCATTTGCACAACTTTTTATACCCAGCTTGTACTTGTACACAGGGTATTATAACTTTGTTAGGATAACGGTTGGTTGTACAGGTATAAAGGAATCGAGATAGATACAGACTTCCATATATCAATATGATCAGGATCGAAAAAAAATTTGATTGAGCCATGTCCGTCCGTCTGTCCGTTAACACGATAACTTGAGCAAATAATGAGATATCTTCACCAAATTTGGCATGCGTACTTATTTGGGTTCAGAATATATTGCTATTGAAAATGGGTAAAATCGCACCATAACCACGCCCCTTTTTCGATATCGAAAATTTCGAAAAACGTATAAAATGGGTTAATTCAATATTAGAAGCAGCTACAATGATAAAATTTGCAATATGTATTGATTTAGATGTTCTAAGGCCGATTTTATAAAAATTTTTGAAAAGGGGGCGTGGTACCGCCCACGTATATTTAAAGAAATTTTAAAATTTTGACTCTTAATAACTTCAGAACAGTTTATGCTAGTATAACGAAATTTCGTAGAGGACATACTATTGTTGTGGTAAATTCAGCTATAGAAAATAAACGAAATCGCTTCGCGACCACGCCTACTTTTTCATAAAAGTTATATTGAAAGGAGGTGGAAATATTGAAAAGTCCATATCTAATTAACTGATTTCGCTATAATAATATAATTTGGTACATACATCAACTTTCATATTCTTTACATAATTTTTTCAAAATTTTGGAAAGTGGGCGTGGCACCGCCCACTTATGAGTCAAGCAATTTTTATTAATTTTAACACCATTAACTATACAAAACAAAGAATAACAGCATTTTACGTGCACAGCTGGGTATGTAATGTTCGGTTTCACCCGAACTTAGACTTCGTTACTTGTTTTATTTCCATTTGATTTTCACCACGCGTGATAGGGTTGTGTTTAATCACTCAGGGCTGCATTTTGTTGAAGTATTTGTTAGATAGTGATTTTTTCTCTAATACTTCACGTTGACCTGCAAACTGGTTTTCCTTTCAGTTTAAAACGGTTAAAACAATTTAGGCATGTTCATAATCGATATAAAGTAGGTACTTAAGTTAGCGTCAACCCTTTGATACCCTTTCCAAGGGTCTATCTGACGCTTAATTTAGTACCTACTTTATTTCGTTCAGATTGTTGGACAGAGACAGAAAAATATACAAGACTACATGGGCTTGCTCAAGAACATCCTACAAATTATGACGGATAACACATAATAATCAAAAAACTAAATTTATAATAGAACTATTTTTTCTACACCTTTTTCACTCGTACTTCAAAAACCGTAAAAATACTTTAGATAAGGTTAAATGCATTTAAGAATAGTGAATGGTAGTCCAAGACCCATACAATTATTTTCAGAATAGTCAATTGTATCTTAAAAACTGTAAAATATGCTTTAGAATAATCAACTGTACTCCAAAAACTATAAATTGTACTTCATAAACTGTAATTTGTACTCGAGACCGTAAATTAGACTTCAGAAGCTTAAAAATGTACTCCAAAATAATCAGTTCTACTTCAGAAACAACAAATTCCAATCCAGAAGATGTTTCTGAAGTACATTTGATTTTTCTGGAATACGTTTTACAGTTTCTCGAATACAATGGGCTTCTTCGTAGCAAATTTTGCGAATATTAACAACCATTTACGTTTTTTAAAGTACATTTTACACTCTAACCCACAATAAAATATACAGGCAGATTCTAAATAATTTCTTACTTTGCGGATTTTCTCCCTCTCATATAATTTGTGAGCGAAAATGTATGAAAAAGGTTCACTAGTGAAATTTATTTAGATTGGCACGATAAGCTTTTTGTCGAAAAATTCTCAAATTTCGAAATTTGTTTTGCGTAAAATTTTGCAAAAATCATTGGATCATGTGTTTCAATTTTGTGATATTGGAGTACTTCAATTGTAATACTTTCTAATACCTCAGCGGACCACCTTCAGCTTATTGAAAGCCGATCATTGCTCATGCTTTATTGACCAAAATCACGACACGATCGCTCTGAAAATAGATACTCCAAGGAGTAACAACATTGCAATACATTGCAAAGTACTCTGAAAACAGAAACAACTGTAGCGTCTCGTTGTGACATTTAATTTTGACAGCTGACATAAATGCACGTAGACAAAGGCAACCTGTCTTATAACCGCGTTTTAACACGCGTTAACGCAGACTTGATCTAGTTTTATCTTTTTGGGTACGATGACATAATCAGCTGATTTTTCCTTGTATATTTTTTGGTTTTGTGCGTATTTGTCAAAGTTATAAATGTCACGCAACGCAATAAAGCTGTATTTGTTTTCGACTGAATACTCCTATGCGTGAGAAAAAACGCTGTGCATTGGTTCTTGGTTGAGTTGTAAAATAGTAATTTCTTTTTTTTAGAAATATAACCTAATATATACATATATAGTTTTACTTAAAACGCAAAATCCTAAATTTGACTATTTCTCCTCTTTTAAAGTAATTTATTACCTCATAAAATTTGCAACACAACACCCTGAAATAGCTGAAAATAGTTGACTGCAACCCGAAGTTCTCTATGGAGGTGAATATAAGTACGTTTGTGTTAGTGAGTGCAACTACTGTCTATACTGTGGTGTTGACATTCGAGATGAACAAGTGTACGGAAGAAAATCAATTCTTACTAAAATTTACGTGCGCACGCTACGAACACTCAATTCAAATGGCGCATGACATTCATTTGCGGGCAACGTCAAGCACCCGAATCGCACACATATACAATGCTGGCCAGCATATGCTGGAACGTTTAAAACCACTATAATACACAACAATGGCACTATTAACATGCTTTGTAAATGTATGTATATACATACATATGTACATACAATGCTCGCATGGATTTCAGTCGAAATAGACAAAGGCTGTGTGCTAATTGAAAACATTTTTCGTCAGAGTAAAATGAGGTGAACAAATTTCCTATGGTGAACGAATATTTGCCATTTTGCTGTGCCAAACGAAACGTTAAATTATGACAGTAGTAAATTTTGACCTATGGAAAAAGCACGTGCAAAAGCAGATGCTTTGTGAATCAATTCTCATTTTACGTGTTTTTCATGCATTTATATGGCGTATTATTCGCATTATATTATATTTTAGTGTTAAATAACGCATGTGAACATAAATTTATGTGAAATAATATGAATGTTAACAGCACATGCATCCCTGTGCTCACATTATTGATTGTCAAAATTTGACCTAGCCCCCAGGGCTAGGGCAAATTCTGACATTCATATTCACCACGATAACTGTCAGAATTTAACATCGCTCTGTCAAAATTTGCTTTTTTAAACCGTTTGGCACACAGCCAAACATTGAAAAAAATGTAAATATGTATGTATGTAAGTACTTATGTATTTGCGCTACTTTGACTACAAAAGCAATGCAAAATTTGCATAAGCGAGCTTAGAAGTTGGATAAATAGCGTAACAATTTGCCACAATTGCTTTTAAAATAATTTGCTTGACTAGGGTCCTATAGGGGACTAAACTTTGTTATCTAGTTTTGTAAAAAATCAAAAAATGGTGGTCACAGTGGCCGTGTGCGGTTATTAATTAACATATAATGTTAATTTTTTTTTTACATATGTTCAGTTTAATGTCAGCTTTGAACTGTGCTAGAGCAGGGTTCATTGAGCACCCTCTTCCCATTCCCTTATCCATCAAAAAATCTGAAAAAATAACAGAGGTATATTGAACCCCATTCTAAAAAAATGGAGGGGTGCCGGGGTGAATTTTTGAAGTTAGTTTTTTTGGGCCACCCTAATGCATATGTATATGGGTGATTCCTTGGAAACTGATATATTTGTGTTCACCGACTTTAATGTAAAAAATTTATAACAAACCGACATTTTTTTAAATAAACTTATATGTAGTCTTATAGATCGGATCGAGTCATATAAATTAAGTGAAAAATTTAATCATTTAATAGCTACTTTTAAACACACAAAAAAGAAAAAAAAAAGTCACAATTTATAGTGTCCCTTTGCTGAGGTCATGTACTTTTATGGGCATTATATGCTATAAATTGTGATCAAAGCAAATTTGCCACAATTGTTTTTAAAATAATTTGCTTGACTAGGGTCCTATAGGGGACTAAACTTTGTTATCTAGTTTTGTAAAAAATGAAAAAATGGTGGTCACAGTGGGCGTGCGCGGTTATTAATTAACATATAATGTTAATTTTTTTGACACATGTTCAGTTTAATGTCAGCTTCGACCTGTGCTAGAGCAGGTTCTATTTCGAAGACGGGCTGGGAAGATTTTGCGCTTAATAGATGTGTCACACTTTCTCATGTCACAACTTTACCACAGCTTTTCTTCTAAACTAGGTGTAATTTTACCTTGAAAATTGGAACATCTGTAGATCTTGGTGGCATACATCTAATTTCTAACGGAAGTCCAAAAATATTAAGCCATATTAAAATTAGAATAGATTAAACATGAAATGTCACAACCCTAAAATGTCAATACTTTTTACTCTACTGTTTTTGATACAGTTGTTTTTACAAGTATATGTAAAATGAAAAACCATGAAATATCTGTCATCATTTATAGTTCGTGTTAGTGAAAAAAGAGATCTGTTACCAGAAAATAATGGCCAACCTTCACGTAAAACCCGCCGGTAAAGTGACAAAGCGGCAAATCCAAGAGCGACGAAAAAAATAAATTTCTTAACGATTCACTTATCTTCTAATATTAAAAATTTGTGTATTACCTGTTATTTAATGTTGATACATGAATAAAACAACTTTGAGGATATTGTTTATATAATATATCGCAAAATATTAAGTCTGAATTTAAATTAAAAAAAAAAAATTCTGCAAAATTTCATCATTAATCGTTATCATCCAATTAATTTTTGGATAAATATTTCATTAAACACAAATAAATAAAAAAATTATTGTTTCAATTTCCAGCAAATATGTTTTCGATATTTAAAATGCCTTTTTTCGATATTTGAAGAAGTGTACTCTGGGTACAGTGGGCGTTAATGGGTTAAGTTGTAGCGCAATGAGAATCTAGGGCTATTTCTTATACCTCATTTACACTGTACACTTTTACACTTTTGAAAGTGTAAGTCATTTATCGTAACATTGACATTTCACAAAAAGTCGATGTGAAATATATCAGTTTCCAAGAAACCAGCCATATACATACGTAGGTACATTAAGCTGTTCCTTGAGAAGACATTTTTTTTCGCCGGGCGGAATATGATAGATTTTTCTCTAAAAATAAGCTGTGCAAAATTTCACTCGAATTGGTTAACTTTTAGAACTTGCACGTTGCATTTGAAAATTTTAAAAACTATATGCCTTCAAAGTGCAGCAGATTATATTAAACCATTGATAAAGGGATAATTATTTTGCTTTGATTTTTATGTCGTTTTAAAGCTTAATCAATTTTAAACAAAATTTATCTTAACCATTTTCTTATCGGCTTAATAGTAGCAAAGCTATATCCAATTTAAAAATCTGTTACAGCTAGATTTATCATATCGATTGTGTACAGCAAAGCAGTCGAAAAGTTGATACATAAAACCCACAGCAATATTCGTATGGATTTGACATCAAAAACACTTGTTGATTTTGAAATAATTTTCTCGATTGTGAATATCGATATACCAAATGTAGCTATATACTATATATATATATATATATATATATATATATAGTATATAGTCGTACAAACATCAAACATCTTTGACCAATTTGAATCAAAATAAAATTAAAGAGGTTATTAGTTTTCGCTGTATATCAATAGGTACATACTACGAGGTGACTTGAAATTGTACTCTATTTCTCTCATTAATTTGCTAATAGCTTCTAACCTGTTCATCTGATTGAAAACCATTATATGACGGATTTTTTAGAGCTATCGAAGACCTTTGATGCGGTGAGTAGAGGGGTTCGATCGGATAAGCAGAGCTGGAGATTTTTTGTCAAATACAAAAATGGTGTTTTTTCACTTTCTTAAAAACGATAACTTTGCGAAATCTTAAAACCTAAAGCGAATTTTCGATTTTTCTCTTCAGAATCGGAATCTGCACGTTTTTTTTCACGTAATAAACGTGAACAAAGTTTACGGCTATCAATGTTTTTCTATAATCTGCTGCACCTTGAATGCATATAATTTTTAAAATTTTCAAATGCAACGTGCAAGTTCTAAAAGTTTTCCAATTCGAGTGAAATTTTGCACAGCTTATTTTTAGAGCAAAATCTATCATATTCCGCCCAGCGAACCCAACATTTGCAAAAAAAAGTTGATATAAGGAACAGCTTAATTTTTAAAGCAAGATTGTTTTAGTAAAGGAAGTTGCGGGAGATTCTAGTCCCGGGTTGCGAGTCCTGGTATGCGGTTAAATTTTGATAAAAGTAGTGCGAGTGTGAGTTAAATTTTTATAGAGGTAAGCCTCGACAAATTTTTATAAAAGGTTCTACATTAGTGTGTCAGGCAATCACAGCGCGGGAATAAAGAAAACACTTGTATTTGAATACATATATATATGTATATTTGTAGGTAGATTTATTAATACTAGTATATCCCATGGTCGAAATTCGACCAATTTAAAATAGTTGATTTTATTCAAACATCTGATCAACTTTTTGTCAATAGCTGCCTTTAAGCCCGTGGCCGTCGTCGACCAACTTAAATGTATGTATACATTAAACACTCATATATAGTCAAAATGAGGCCATCATAGAAATGAAAAAATAGTGGTTGTTATTATATAATAAAAATATTAAATTATAGCAGCGCCATGCAAATATTCGGTTTTCGAGATTTTATGTTGCTTTTGATTAATGGAATGATGAGATTGTGCTTAAGAAATAGCTACTAATTTATGCGATCGTTTTGAGCAGGTGAAGAACAAAAAAATATTAGGTTAAATAAATTGTAATAGGTAAGATTAAAGGTTTTTAAATATTAAAAAAACATAATTTTAGAAAAACAGAAAATTCCGCAACCGGGTCTTGCACCTGTGCACACCGTATTCCATACGCTCACCGCCGCGCCATTACCTTATGCACAAAACTGTTATCAAATTCTGCAATTAGGCTTTATGAGAATCAGAATTTTAAAAATTAACAATATACCAACAACAAATTAGGCTATCTATTATATTAATAGGCTAAAAAAATTTACATATAAATATTTGCCAAGCTTAAACCCATACTAAATATGCATAAATATTTATGAAATGCATATGGATTTGTTGGCCTACCTCTAAGGCAGTGCACAATTATCTAATATATAACCAATCCTGCTTCATTTATCTGTAATAAGCGAATGAAAATTTCTCATGCCAGTTGAATTGGTTATCTGACAATCAATTTGTACATAAAGCGATAGCCCAGTGGAAAGCGTCGGGGGTAGTGGTCGAGCGGTTAATGGTTCAAGTACAGCTATCGGCCACATTTTTTTTTATTTTTTGTCATTGAAAATTTTTTTATTTTTTCAATATATAAATATGTCTTATCTTGACTTTTTTAAAATTTTTATGTTTATGATCTCTATTTTCGAGAAAAAAAATTGCTGAATATTTTTAGTTGACGGAAAGCATATGCATACATACCACCCATTATAGAAATTTATCGGACTTCGGTAGATTACTTCTATAAATTTTAGTGATTTCTACCGTTTGAGACAAAGTTGCTGATAGACTCCCTATTTAAAATATAAAAATCGACAACATATTTAATATGTACTTAAATTTTGAACTAAATCAAGTGGTTAGCGGACGTCTTAAATTTTACTGAAGGCAACAACTGATTTCTATTCATATGTACATATGTATTAACTTTTAAAAGGGCAGATTTGCAACCCGAGCCCCAAACAAGTCTAGACCAAATTGAATAGAAAAATTCATATATATTTTTTCTTTAAATCAAATAAAAAACCCATATAAAGTATCTTAAATATTGCTAAGTTATGGTTAAAGAAAAAAGCTAGAAAATCCTCAAACTTTTTTTGACCTAACCAGAATTTGTAATTTACCCCCTCTAAAAAGATTTAAAAACACGCCTTTCAATCTTTCACTCAACAAGCTCCTCCTTTTATTAGAGAAACTATTTTCATTCTCTCGCTCATTGCCCATACAGCTTGAATTGGTGATTTGACAATAAATTCGTAGATAAAGCAGTAGAGCAGTGGTTAGCACATCGGATAGCGAGCGAACTGTTGTAGGTTCGAGAACAGCTCCGGGTTACAATTTTTTTTTTTCATGGAAAATAGTTTTTTCTTTTTTAAAACATCTTTAGGTATATGAGTATTTCTTATCTTGATTTTTTATAAGCTCATTAAAATTTCATAAGACATATTTTTATATTTGTGATACTTTTTTCGGAAAAAACTTACTGCGAATATTTTCATAAAGATACATACATACCACCCATTATAGAAATGAGATAACCGCTTATACAATTTGGGTTTTTTGGTAAGTTTTTCCGAAAATTAAAATTTTTTTAAAGATACCCTCATATTCATAAAAAATAAAATTGGTTTATAAAGCTTTTTAAAATGACATTTTCATACAAATTTTGAATAATAAGAGCTTAATAAGGTAGGTAGGTAGGTAGAAGTGGCTGCCGCAAAGGCACACCTAGGCCAGTAATAAAAGGCCCGTTGTGATACCACCAAACACTAGGAAAGTCAGTCCCGGGGCCCGGCCATATGGAAAATCCCAGTGCTGTCGGGACTCTCCATATAGCCGAAACCCGGGACTGACACTCCTAACCGACACCGCTACCCCTCCTCGAACCATTTTGATAACTTGATGAAGGCCATCAAGTCCTTTATATCTAGCTCCGCGACCTGGCTTAAGCTAACCAGGAAGGGAACTCCCAGAGAGCGCCTTCTCGCTCCGCTTAAGGCCGGGCAGTTGCAGATGAGGTGCTCCACCGTTTCCTCTTCCTCATAATATTTGCAACTCCTGCAGCATCGCCTTGCTGCGTGCCTACCAATAAGGCAGTGCCCGGTTAAAACACCTATTAATATGGAGATTTCCTTGGAGGCCAGGTTTGCTTGGATATCCGGCACCCTGGGGCTTGTAGCCATCTTTCGTTGGCTTCGCGGAGTGTATGCTCCTTCAGCATTAGCTTGCACGTGGCAAACGGCATACCTATGCGCTCTTTATCTTGAAGAATCTGCTTGGTCGTGCCCTGCCTGGCAAGTTCGTCTGCCCTACAGTTTCCCTCAATGTCCCTGTGTCCCGGGACCCATGTGAGGTTCACGCGGTTCTGTTGGGCCATCTCTTGAAGAGATCGACGACAGCTGAGCGTCAGTTCAGAGTTGAACGAGTAAGAGCCAAGGGATTTGATGGCCGCTTGGCTGTCGCTGAAAATACAGATATCCTGTCCGATGGTGCGTTCACCTATCCAAGTCACGGCGTCCATGATTGCTGAAACTTCAGCCTGGAAGACGCTGCAGTGATCAGGTAGTCTAAAGGAGAGTTCTAGGTCCAAATCCCTTGAGTAAACCCCTCCTCCGACTCTGCCGTCTAACTTCGAGCCGTCGGTGTATATAAAAGTGCCGCCATTAGTAGCGGGACACCGATCTATGTTCTCCCAGTCTTCCCTGCTGGGAATGTTTATTCTAAAACAACAATCTCCGACTGTTGTGGTCGCACACCGATCTGTGCTCAGAGGGAGAAAGCTGTAAGATCTTAGAATACAGGAGTGTCCAATAGTGCTTGCGCCCCAGACGGACGTTGCCCTTAGACGCACAGCCGATGCTGCTGCTGCCCGGTACCCTTCCAGATCGAGTGGCAAAAAGCCAAGAATGGCCTGGAGAGCTTCCTTGGGCGTTGTTCTTAACGCCCCGCTTATACAGATCATGCTCGATCTGTGGACTTTCCCTAACAGATTTAGGTTTGTTGCCTTTCTTAGCGCAGGCCACCATACCACGACTCCATACAGCATAATTGGCTGGATTATCGCAGTGTAGATCCATCTGCAAATTTTGGGGCTGAGCCCCCATTTTTTGCCAATGGCTCTTTTACACGTGTAAAGTGCAATGCACGCTTTCCTCTGGCGCTGGATGACATTCTCCTTCCAGTTAAGCTTTCTATCTATCTAGAACTGTGCCTAGGAATTTGGCTTTGTCAGCTAAGTTCAGGCGCACGCCATCTAGTTCTGGTAGGTTCAACGGTGGTATCTTGTACCGCCTGGTATAAAGGACAAGCTCCACCTTTCCCGGGTTGATGCTAAGTCCGCAGCGAGAGGACCATGAAGAAACTTCTCGCAGTGCTACTTGCATCAAGTCACACAGGGTTTGTGGGAATTTTGCCCCTATATGCAATAGCTAAATCGTCTGCATATGCCACTATCTTCCCGCCCCCCGACCTTGTGTCTCGTAGCAGCGAGTTTACGGTGAGGTTCCATAGGAGCGGTGAGAGCACCACCCTGAGGCGTTCCTCTTGTGACATAGCGTGAAAGATCAACTGTTCCCAGTGAAGAAACTATTTTCCTTCCCTTTAGTAGTTGATCAATTAGTCCAATAAGAGACCTATTTATGCCCAGGTTTGTTAAAGCAGTGTTAATAGCCTCCGGCCTCATATTGTTGAAAGCCCCTTCGATGTCCAGAAAGGCCACGAGACAGTACTCCTTTTCATGCAATGATTTTTCAACAATAGAGACTAGGCTGTGGAGCGCAGTTTCCGTTGATTTGCCTTTGGTGTATGCATGTTGATAGCTAGAAATAAGGTTGCTATCAATAGTAGAGGAGAGATAATCGCTAATTATCCTCTCGAAGGTTTTAAGTGCAAAAGACGAGAGACTGATCGGTCTGTAGTCTTTAGGCTCATAGTGTGAGGCCTTCCCAGCCTTTGGAATAAAGACTACCGTGGCGCTTCTCCAGGAGCACGGAATGTAATTAAGAGCCAGGCAGGCTGAATAGAGAACTACCAGCCATTTAGCTGATATTTCCAGCGTGTTTATGAGTTGTGCGGGGAAAATCCCGTCTGCCTTGAACGGCTCAAAGCTTTTGATTGCCCACCTTACCCTTTCCTCCGTAATGGGTATGTTTACCGCCAGGTTTGTTGCAGATGCTACAGGTGCATCATACAAGTTCCCCGGAAGTACGGAACGAATCCAGGTCGTAAGACCACCAGTGGTGTCTATGTTTGCCGCGTGGTTTTGGTACTGGACAAGCCTGCTCTAGGGCATTTGAGAGCGCCGTTGTAAAGGTCGTTACCAGATCATCCAGTTCTCCCACTGATGAGGGGGCTTGTGGAGGTAATACTGGTAGGTCCCTAGCTAATATTTGGTTATGTAGCTGCCAGTTAGTGTTGCGTGGATTTCGTTTCATAACTGGCTGCTCAACAATAAAGTCTAACACAATTTCTATGTACCGATGGTCAGAAAATGAATGCTCATCAAGAATACGCCATTTTCTGACCCACTCATAAGCGCCTTCGCTACAAACAGTGAGGTCTATAACCTCCCTACGAGCTTTAGTTATAAAAGTAGGCTCGTTACCCACGTTACAAACCACCAGGTTAGTTGTTAGTAGGTAGTCAAACAGAGACTCGCCCCTAGCGTTAATATCGGAGCTTCCCCACTGGACGTGATGAGCATTAGCGTCAGCTCCAATAATAAGATGGCCCGTACAGAAATTATCCACCAGATCTTTCACCTCCTTTTGTGGAGGAGGTTCTTCGGCGTCATAGGGCATATAGACCGACGCCATCGTTAGGCTGGTGCTGCCGACTGTTAAGCTGGCAGCTGTAACGTCACCATTTGAGTAGTTGGGTAATAGAAAGGTGTTTAGCTCAGACTTTACCAAAATACAGGTTCTGACCTTGCCCTCATCATTGGCTTGGATGAGCTTGTACCCCTTAGTCCCCAATCCACAGATCCTAGAGCTATTGACCCAGGGCTCTTGGATAAGGACCACGTCTACGTCGCCTTTAGAAAGACGACTGCTTAAAACAGCCGAGGCTGCTTTAGATTTGTGCAGATTTATCTGAAGCACCACCAACATGAGAGAGCTCAGACTTCCCTGCCGCCAGCGTGTCGTCGAGGTCTGGCCTGTTCCGGGGGCTGTCTCTCAACGAGGAGTTGTTAGAGCTTAATAAACCTTTTATATTTTTATGAATAAGGGGGATATTGTTCTGTTTATCGGACTTCGGTAGATTATTTCTATAAATTTTGAAATATAAAAATCCATAATTTTTCACAGGTCCTTAAATTTCGTACTAAACGAAGTGGTTAGAGGTCAACTAAAATATTACTAAAGACAACAACTCATTTCTATTCATCCAGATTTACAACCCGAACACCAAACAAGTCTAGACAAAATTTGAACACTTTTGAATAAATAAAAAAAAATCAATATAAAATGTCTTTTTAAATATTTCTAAGTTATGATTAATGAAAAAAGCTATAAAACCTCAAACTGTTTTTCCAAAAGGCTACATTTTGCCCGGTTTCAATATACCTAAATTTTTTTTTTTTTTTCAAAAATCAAATCAAAAATCAATATAAAATGTCTTTTTAAATATTTTCAAGTTAGGGTTAAGGAAAAAAGCTAGAAAACCTTCAAACTGTTTTTGCATAAGGTTAGATTTTGCGAGGTTTAACCACTTTTGAATAACTTTTTTTTTTAAATCAACATACCCACATTTTTTTTTTTTAATCAAATCAAAAATCGATATGAAATGTCTTTTCAAATATTTCTAAGTTATGCTTGAGGAAAAAAGCTTAAAACTCCTCAAACTGTTTTGCATAAGGCTAGATTTTGCCCGGTTTAACCAATTTTGAATAACTTTTTTTTTAAATCAACATACCCACATCTTTTTCAAAAATCAAATCAAAAATCGATATGAAATGTCTTTTTAAATATTTCTAAGTTATGGCTAAGGAAAAAGGCTAGAAAATCCTCAAACTATTTTTGCAAAAGGCTACATTTTGCCCGGTTTCACCAATTTTGAATTTTTTTTTTTTTAATCAATATACGTACTATTTTTTTCCAAAATCAAATAAAAAATCGATAAGAAATGTATTTTTAAATTATGGTTAAGGAAAAAAGATAGAAACACCTTTAACAGTTTTTGCAAAAGGCTAGATTTTGGCTGATTTTACCACTTTGAATAAATTTTTTTTTTTTTTAAATCAATATACCTACATTTTTTTTTTAAATCAAATCAAAAATCAAATTAAAATGTCTTCTAAATATTGCTAAGTTATGGATAAAGAAAAAAGCTAGAAAAACCTTTAACTGTTTTTGCAAAAGCCTAGATTTGCCCTAACCAGCATTTGTAATTTACCAACACTAAATAATAAATTTCTATAAATAGAACTCATATTTCTACAAAATGAATTTCATTCTTTCACTCAATAAGCTCCTCCTATTATTAGAGAAATTATTTTTACTCCCTCGCTCATTGAGTACTTCGGTCCATTATCTATATATTAATAGGCTAACACTCTCCCCATACAAACAAACGCAACCCAATTTCGTATAGTATTTATGGATAGATCTCTATAAAATTTATAGTGGAAACTTAGAATGGACTAATCTGGTGTCTCACCAAAAAAAATTTTGAAACTTATTTTTAGTTTATTTGTTATTAAAGAAAAAATAGGTCTCCAAACTCTCCAGCTATTTTGTTATCTCCACATTCTGTTATACCCGAACTATACATCACTATTCAGCACTCTTATAAAACTCCCAAAGACACACCTACCGCTCATTCCCTTACACACACACGTACATATCTATGCAATGATCCAGCAGCTGCCACTTGCTTTTATTTTTGTGCCAAAAAAAACAACAAAATGTACCAAATTATATCATCTTCGGCATCTAAACACCATTTGTAAGCTAAGAAGTCCAGCTTCACTTCTGGCTTTATATATTTAACTTTTTGCCTATTGGTTAAAGTTAATTTTTTTAACGATATGACTTTGTAAGAAAATTCCACAATGTTAAGATCGAAATTTAAATATCGTACGGACTTTAACTAAAGAGCAATTTTACATTACACTAATGCTGATTTCGTTGAACATGTTTATATCCTTGCGCAGAATACTGTAAAAGTGTGATAAAAGTGTACCCGTTCTACATGAAACTGCTATATCGATAAAACGAACAAAAAACATTGCCCGTTTGCTATGCTATGTGCATAAATAATTAGTTTTCGCTTATCAGCCACATTCAATTGTTATTGCAAAATCCAATTTTTTTCACCAAATTTATCTGTCAAATAAAATTTTCGTCAGCTGATTTTCAGTGCAACCAACTACCCTGTCAAAGCTTCAGAGGGTAAAAAGTGTGAGTTTTTTAGGAAATGAAAGCATATTCTGTTTGACGTTATACCTTCATTTTGCAAACGAAAACGGAAAATTGAAGAGTGTAAAAAATACGCATTTTTTGATGAAACGAAATCACCATAACTCTACTTTTGAGTGCCGAAAAATCGAAAAATGACCCACGGCACGCATTTTTTTCACGTTTTTAGGTACAGCCTAATAAAATTACAACAACCACATGAAAACTTGCCACTTGGATTATATCTCTTCAGAGAAGCAAAATATTAAAAAGCGCTTCCAGATTCGTGATCCTGAGGCCAAACCCCGTCTTTTGAGCTATCTCCCATAATTTTAGCTAATTTATTAGCAGTTGACACCTAAAGGAAACAAATACCCATTTTTACTTTGATTATTTGATGTTCTAAGCTTTTCTCGATTTTTTTAAAGTTTTATTCACTTATGAAATTTTTGGGGGGTTAAATATTGGAAAAGTATATTTTCTAAGCAGAAAATATATTTTTCATACAGTTGAAGATTGCCCAGAAAAATATCCCCAATCGTCTCATTTAAAGCAAATTCAATTTTCCTTGCTGAAAAAATAAAATTAAAAAAAAAAAAAAAAACAGTTTTAAATTTTTGCTTCCACCGAGAATCGAATATAGGTGTTCTGCAAGTAGTAAACATTTATACCCATTCTGGTATAAAAAGGGTACAATTAGTCTCTTTATAGGACATGCTCGAACAAATGTGACCAATTTATTCCATCTAAAAGTGAATAAAAAAGTAGTAGTCTACTTTTCCTTTGGATTGATCCCGGACTAATCGTAATTTTTGCAGGGAAATACCATACGAACTTTTACTAATGCACCTTTTTACATAACTAATACCACTTTTTTGTATGAAGCCACATTTTTTACTTTGATAATTTAATGTGCTAAGCTTTTTCGATTTTTAAATAGTTTTTTTACTTATGAAATTTTTAGAGAAACAAAATATTGGAAAAGTATATCTTCTAAGCAGAAAATGTATTTTTCGTACAAAAAAGTGAAGTTAGTTATATAGAATTAAAAAATTTTATCCCAACATCAGAATTGTAATTTTCAAAAAATAGCTTTAAAAAAATTTGTTTAAAAGAAAAATATTAAAATTCATGCACAGGAATGTAAAGCAGGAGTTATTAGCTTTCAAATGTTGTTAAAAAAAATCTATAGCATTACTACAAGCCGAAACATAATAATTTCAGTTGTTGCATGTTTTCATCACCTTAGGAAAAATTGCAGTATTATACATTAATACCCTAACTCTGTTGTACTACTTTACTGCACTACCTTAATGTGTGGATACTTTGAGTGGCATCACCACCTCGCAAAATTTCGCACTTTTTAAAAAATACGAAAACCACACCCACCCCTCTCTGCTCTCATTCATATGCAGTAAACCAGTAGCTGCCACTTGCTTTTATTTGTGTGCCAAAAAAAATAACAAAATGTGCCAAATCATTTATAACACCATTTGAAGGCTAATGATACATTTACACTGCACCAAATGCGTTGCTTTTGGCGAAGTTATTTCGAGAATTTTTGTCCGCGGAATGAATTTGTTTGCCAAATTAGACGAATTTAATTTAATATGAGTTAATTTGGTGACTAAATTCAATCTGCGGATGAACGTTCTCGAAAAAACTTGGCCAAAAGTGATGCATTTGGTGAGCTTGGAGCTGGATTTCTTATGATACATTTACATTGAAATGTATCATAAGAAATCCAGCTCAACTTCTGCCTTTATAGATTTCATTTTTTGCCTATTGGAAAAGTTTTTTTTAGCAATATGATTTTATAAGCAAAATTCCACAATGTTAAGATCAAAATTGTTCATGCTAAATAACGTAACGACATTTACTCTTAATGTGTGGATTCCTTGCGTAGTATTAAGCGGGAAACAGAATCAGTCCGCCAATACGTCAGTTGCGTGACGTACGTCAATTTTAGAGCAAATTCTATTTTGACGTATCCGTCGTATCTGGCGTTACTCATACAAACACTCGCAGTCTACTTTGCTGTCAGTTATTTCGATGTACTGACGGACTGATTCTGCTGAACGCTTCAAGCTTTCGGCAGAATCAGTCCGTCACGTACTTGCCGGAAAAGGAAGAGACTGACAGCCGAGTAGGATGTGTGTATTTTGTAAGTAAAACGCTAGATTGACAAAGTATCAGTCAACGGATCCGGCATCCTTTGCCAATTTCCTATTTTGACGGAACGGCAGCTGCGTGACAAATGTCAAAATAAATTTTACCGCCAATTTGACAATGCGTTTGTGAAAATTGTGAAAAAAACAAATTTAACCAAAATAATTTTTAATTATTTTCCATGCTTTTAACCGAAATTTTGCATTTGTTATGTTTTTTTTTTAATAATTTTCGTTTTGCGCTAATTAATTTGTTGACATATTTGTGTACTTCAACATACATGACGTATTGACGGACTGATTCTGCCGAAAGCTTTACTCAAATCAAATCAAATATTAGAACTCCCAAGCGACATATACATATGTATATATGCGTGAAGCAAGGAGAAAAAACGGTAAGTTGCTAATTACGCAGTCATCGAAACTCCGACAACAATCGCCCTCACTCATTTATTTGACTTATTACTTATATGCGTGAAACAATTTCCGAAAAATACTTGCTCTCCTTGCTTCAAATCTCTTTCCTTCATTTCTTTTACTTACAAGAACACACATATGAGACAATCCTGCAAGCTCAAAGATTTTATTACTAATTCATTTTACATACATATACATACTTATGAGGAGAAGCCATGTGATTATAACCGTTATCGAAAAATTGAGAAATTGTCAATCTCTCTGCCGAAAATTTCTGCGCATTTAGTTTCTTCTACTCGGTGCGTGAAACATACATATATGTACATGTATATAAATATGAGTGGAAGTCATAAGAGTATAACCGCTATCTTCGAAAATTAGAGAAATAGTCAATCTCTCTGCGAAAATTTCGGCGCGTTTAGTTTGTTTGATGCGTGAAATATACATATATGAGGGGAGATTTTAACCGTTACCTTCGAACAATGGAAAAATAGGCAAAAATTTCTGCTCATTTAGTTTCTTCTACTTGGTGCGTAAACATTATCGGAAATATTTGGCTATTTGTTTAACTATTTAGTTAATAATAAATGAAATATAAAATAAAAAATAGTTATTAATATATAAAAGGAGATATATATTGATAAAAAATCCAGGCCAATTCTAAATAACTTTTCACTTATAAATATATATCGAGTATTTTATTTATTAATATTTTAATTAATATGAGGAATGCAAGACTGCCGCGAAAAAAAAGGACGCTGCCTACAAGGAGACGTTGCGAACGGGCGCAACCCGCAGTGTATGGCAACAATATCGTGAGGCAAAGAAAGAAGAGAGGCGCCTTTTCAGAAAAAAGAAAAGTGAGGCCGAAAGGCGTGAGTGTGAGGAGCTTGAGATGCTGGCTGACAGGAATGATGCCCGAAAATTCTATGAAAAGATCCGGCGGATGACGGAAGGTTTTAAGACCGGGGCAAGCTCCTGTAAAGACAATAATGGCGACCTGGTAGCCGACGTACAAAGTGTACTTAAATTATGGAGGGAGCACTTCTCCTCACTGCTAAATGGCGAGGGAGACGTCGAACCCGATACCCCAATCCCTGACGATGGGAAAGTCGTCCCACCACCTGACTGTGATGAAGTGAGGATAGCTATATCCCGGCTCAAAAACAACAAAGCGCCTGGAAAAGACGGACTACCCGCCGAGCTGTTCAAACACGGAGGCGAAGAGCTGGTAAAATACATGCATCAGCTCTTATGCAGAATATGGTCAGACGAAAGCATGCCTCCGGATTGGAATTTAAGTGTGCTTTGCCCAATCCACAAAAAAGGCGATCCCGCTAACCGCACCAACTACCGCGGAATTAGTCTTCTTAATATCGCATATAAGGTTCTTTCTAGCGTGTTGTGTGAAAGGCTGAAGCCCATCGTAGACAAACTGATTGGACCTTATCAGTGTGGCTTTAGACCTGGTATGTCTACCATCGACCAGATTTTCACGATACGCCAAATCCTGGAGAAGACCCATGATAAGAGAATCGACACTCACCATCTCTTTGTCGATTTTAAAGCCGCTTTTGACAGCGTAAAAAGGAGTTGCCTGTATGCCGCCATGTCTGAATTTGACTTCCCTGCAAAGCTTATACGGCTTTGCCAAATGACGTTGAGCAATACCAATAGCTCCGTCAGAATCGGGAAGGACCTCTCTGAGCCATTTGAAACCAAACGAGGCTCCAGACAGGGCGACTCCCTTTCATGCGATTTCTTCAATCTGATGCTGGAGAAGATAATTCGAGCAGCAGAGCTAAACCGCAATGGTACAATCTTTTACAAGAGCGTGCAATTGCTGGCGTATGCCGATGATATTGATATCATTGGCCTTAACAACCGCGCCGTAAGCGCTGCCTTCTCTGGACTGGATAAGGAAGCGAAAAAAGTGGGTCTTGCCGTGAACGAGGACAAGACGAAGTATTTGCTGTCATCAAAGAAAGAATCGGCGCACCTGCGCCTTGGCAGCCATGTCACTGTTGATAGTTACAAATTTGAAACTGTGAGGGACTTCGTCTATTTGGGAACCAGTATCAACACCGAAAATAATATCAGTCTAGAAATCCATCGGAGAATCACTCTTGCCAACAAGTGCTACTTTGGACTGAGTAGGCAATTGAGAAGTAAAGTCCTCTCTCGAAGAACAAAGATCACGCTCTATAAGTCTCTCATCATACCTGTCCTGATGTATGGCTCAGACTCATGGACAATGTCAAGAGAAGATGAGATGGCCCTTGGAGTATTTGAGAGAAAAGTTCTGCGGAAGATTTATGGTCCTTCCCGTGATGCCAACGGCGAGTATCGAAGGAAATTTAACGATGAGCTGTACGAGCTCTACGCAGATCTGACCATAGTCCAGCGAATTAAAGCCCAAAGACTCCGCTGGCTGGGCCATGTTATGCGAATGGACAAAGAAGCTCCAGCACAGAAGGTTTTCCTATCGTCGCCTGAATTCGATAGCAGAGGAAGGGGGAGGCCTCGACTGAGATGGAAACAACAGGTGGAGGATGACTTGAACTCCCTTGGGGTTTCCAATTGGCGTCAGTTATCGCTAAAAAGGAATGACTGGCGTGCTTTGATACGAAACGGCCAAAATCGCTTAGGCAGTTAAGCGCCAATATATGATGATGATGAATATTTTTTTTATTGAATATTTTATTTATAAATTAAGTGTTTAGTGAAAGTATAGATTAAGCGCATATGCGTTTGTTCACAAAATTATGTGTTCAGTGAAAGTGAATATTGGCCCTGCTTTTCTCATGCGTATATGAGGCTGTGCTTAAATTTTGTATGGAAAATAAGGGTGGTGCGTTTCTCTCTCCATACAATGTCTTTAAATTTTGTATGCTAAATAAGGGTGGTGCGATTATCTCTCCATACAAAAGTTAAGCGCAAACGTATATGCACATGAAAAAATCCGGCCTCTTATTATTAAATAAAATAATAAATACAAAATATAAATAAATAAAATATTAGATATACATTGAAAAAAATATTCAGGTCAATTCTAAATAAGTTTCTACTTATAAATATATACATATCTAATATTTTATTTATTATTATTTTTTTATTCAATATTTTATTTATTTATACAGTGTTCAGTGCAATTAAATATTGAGCGCATATGCGTTTGTCCAGAAAATGATGTGTTTCGTAAAAGTGAAATTGCTCCTGCTATTCTCATGCGTATATGAGGTTGTGTTTAAATTTTGTATGGAAAATAAGGGTGGTATGCTATGCTCTCCATACAAAAGTTAAGCGCAAACGTATATGCACATGAAAAAATCCGGCCTCTTATTAATAAATAAAATGATAAATAAAAAAATATTAATAAATACAATATTAGATATATATAGACAAAAATATTCAGGTCAATTCTAAATAATTTTTCATTTATAAAATTATATCTAAAACTTTTTTATTATTATATCATTTTATTTAATGTTTTATTAATGATTTAGTTTCATCTACTTGGAGCGTTACACAACATCTTTCTTTAAAATTGAAAAACTAAATATTAGCTGCAACGAATTTATTTTACAGGTGAGTGCTTATAATACATAATATAATACTGCATCAAATGTCTTTGTATGAGGGAAAGCGCAGTGTAGACGAAATTGTACCTATATACATATTTTAACACCCCAATTCTGTTTTCTTGATAAATTATCAATCTTGATAAATAATTAAGAAAAAAATATTTGTATTGGAGTTTGCGTCAAAATAATACCTTTTTTTATTAAAAGTCATTTTAAGATACAAATATTTTTTTTTTATTAGGAGTATTCTCTCTAAATTTTTTTCCCTAAATAACGCAAGAAATTAACACACCATCTCAAAATTACAAAATGTAAGAACAAAAAACACGCGTTTTTTGATGTTTTATGAAAAAAAAATTTGAAAGAAAATTTTCAAATTTTAACAATAGTATGTAAATTACCTGTGTTTTTTATGAAAAAATTTAGAAAAGAAAGAAAAGCTTATTTTTTTAATGATATGATTTTATAAGTAAAAATCCACAAATTTACGATCCCAATTTTTAAGGCTAAATGACGTACAGACTTTTACTAAGGACAATTTCACATGACTAACTCTACTTTTTTATATTATAAAAACACGTTTTTTACTTTGATTATTTGATGTTCTAAGCTTTTCTCGATTTTTTTTTCAGTTCAGTTTACTTATGAAATTTTAAGGGGATCAAAATATTGGAAAAGTATATTTCTAAACTGAAAATGTATTTTTTATATAAAAAAGTAGAGTTTTTTTTTTTTTAAATGTCTATAAGTCCAGTTTATTTTCTAAATTTATTGGTTTGTAGAGAGGTAAATGAAGAATGGGATGCTGTTATTTAGAAATAAAAATTTTGATGGTAACACCCTAATAGTACTTTTCAAAAAATATCGTTAAAAAAAATTAGTTAGTTATGTTTACCTATATTGGTTTGAGTTAGTAAATGTTTTCATTAACTTTTGAAAAATTCCATTATACATATGTATTTTTCATACAAAAAAGTGAAGTTAGTTTTATAGAATTAAAAATTTTGATCGCAACAACGGAATTGTAATTTTCAATAAATAGCTTTATAAAAAATTTGCTTAAAACAAAAATATTCAAATCCATGCAAAGGAATGTAGACCAGGAGTTATTAGCTTTCAAATGTTGTTAAACAAAAAATCTGTAGCATTACTACAAGCCGAAACATAGTAATTATAGTTGGCGCATGTTTTCATTACCTTTGGAAAAATTGCAGTATTATATATTAATACGCTAACTCTGTTGTACTACTTTACTGCACCGCCCTAATGTGTGGATTCTTTGAGTGGCATCACTCTCTTTTTAAAAGCTCTATAAACTACACCCACCCCTTTCTGCTCTTATTCATATGCAGTAAACCAGTAGCGGCCACTTGCATTTTTTGTGCCAAGAAAGGACAAAATGAACCAAATCATATCTCAGCAAACATGGCTCAACTTTTTCTCAAACCTTTGAGAAACTGGATGTTCTCAAGTTGATATCCAACATAATTCTTCAATTTATCTCCAACCTTGGAAATATTTTGATAACTTTATAGTTCTCAAGTTGATATCCAACATCATTCTCCAAGTATTCTCCAGCTTTGAGGTATTTTGATAATTTAATAGCTATCGATGTGATGCACAACATCATTCTCCAAGTATTCTCTAGCCTTTGAGATATTTTGAAAACTTTATAGTTTCCAAGTGGATATCAAACGAATTCTCCAATCTGAAGCATTTAATATTCGAATAGAAATTGAAGACCTTAGACTAACATTTATGTAATAAAAAAATGTATGTCAACTAATTCATGGCGTTTTAAATTATAAAATCAGGGTTTATTTCATTTGATATTTATTTTTAGAGTCGCATTCATACCTTTGAGTCCAATTAGAGAATCCCAGTTGAGTACAAGTTTAGAACTATCCCTTTCTCAACTTGACAAAGAGCGTTTTTTTTTTCATATAAAAAATTCCCGTTTTGTTGAGAACGCTATCATTCTTAAGTGGTTTCCGTGTTGAGAAACAACCCATGAGACTTGAGAAGCCCGTAGTTCTCAACTTGAGATCCAATGTAACTCAAGCCTAAATGTTTGTTGGGAAATATCATATCCTCCTCGGTATCTTAACCTTTATAGTACATTTATATTGCACCAAATTTGGTGAATTTGAATGTGTCATTTCGAACCTGTTTACACTGGCAAATTTGCATTTGGCTTCACTTTCCCTGCAAGAATCTTCTACCAGAATACAAAGCCACCGAAAGAAAATGCACCACCTTGAAGTTTTAAACACATGTAGAGTAATAATAAATGAAGAATCAAGAAGGCTTCTCTCTTTTCTTAGAGGAACTGGTCCAATATCATAAAAAAATTAGTTGAAATTGTTATTTAGAACTGTGCATAATGCAAAAGTTTTCATACGTTAATTACCCATTAAGGTTCTTGCTGGGCAATTCTAAATGTGGAACACAGGCAGGGTTGCTATTTTGAGGAATTGTGGATTGTATTGTTCAGCGAATGAGGCCAAATGCGATGGAATTCTAAATTTGGAAAATGAATTTGTATGGAAAAAAGCGCCAAATTTGCAATTTTTCGCCAAATTTACCAAATTTGGTGCGGTGTAATGGCGCTTTTACTTAAAATAGTGTCAAACAATCTGGCACCTCCAAATGAGATCGACCATTATAGTACATTTATACTGCACCAAATTTGGCGAATTTGAATGTGTCATTTCGAACCTGTTTACACTGGCAAATTTGCATTTGGCTTCACCTTCCCTGCAAGAATCTTCTACCAGAATACAAAGCCACCGAAAGAAAATGCACCACCTTGATGTTTTAAACACATGTAGAGTAATAATAAATGAAGAATCAAGAAGGCTTCTCTCTTTTCTTAGTGGAACTGGTCCAATATCATAAAAAAAATAGTTGAAATTGTTATTTAGAACTGTGCATAATGCAAAAGTTTTCACACGTTAATTACCCATTAAGGTTCTTGCTGGGCAATTCTAAATGTGGAACACAGGCAGGGTTGCTATTTTGAGGAATTGTGGATTGTATTGTTCAGCGAATGAGGCCAAATGCGATGGAATTCTAAATTTGGAAAATGAGATTTGTATGGAAAAAAGCGCCAAATTTGCAATTATTCGCCAAATTTACCAAATTTGGTGTGGTATAATGGCGCTTATACACTGTCTAGCAGGGTGAATAGTCGAACTATTTTGTTTTCTTTTCTTATTTATTTGTAGTCATATATAATGCCGCGAGTTAACAGAAGAACAACTCGGAATAGAGATAGGGAGACCCGTCGTAATGAGTCAGAATTAATTGATAGTTTTAAGACTGCTTTGAGCGATGTACCGCCCAATTTTATAAGCTCGGATTGTGGATCTATGAATTTACGTTGCGAGAATTGTGGTGCCATGCATTTCAAAAATGAAATCACTGCTAGAAACAGAAATTCTTTTTCTATGTGTTGCCAAAAGGGAAAAGTAACTTTGCCACCACTTACCCAAAATAATTTTTTTAAAACTCTATATGAGGGATTGCGCTCCAATAACCAGGCTTTAAAAAGAAAATCGACAAACTACTTTGAAAACATACGTAGTTTCAATTCATCCTTTGCGATGGTTAGCTCTGAAGCCCAAATTGCAGAGAATGTAACGCGAGGCGTTTATCATTTTAAAATTCACAATGTCTTTTATCATAGAGCTGGACCTCTGACGCGTGGGCAAAATGATCGATCGAATCCATCATATGCTCAGTTATATTTCTATGATGTCGATACCGCAAATTCTTTTAGGGTGGGAGAACCAGCTAATTCCTCATGTGATAGCAGCTTAATGACAGACATATCTGCCGAATTGAATAGAGTTAATCCCTTTGTTCGGTCGTTTATTTCCATGAAAGAACACTGCGATAGACGTGAAAATGTATGTATGGATTCATCCTTGGATCCTTTAGCTTACCCACTACTATTTCCTAATGGAGATGTTGGATGGCATCCAGAAATATTACATGGCAGACCAAGTACGTCTACCTCGAGTCGTCCCAGAACTAAAACCACCATGCTTCAGTACGCATCATATCGTTTAGCAGTCAGAGATGACTTCAGTCTTTTACATCATTCCAAGAAGCTTTATCTGCAGTGGCTGGTAGATATGTATGTGCGAGTTGAGGGCACAAGACTTCATTTTTTAAGAATAAATCAAGATAAGCTGAGGTGCGAAATTTTGAACAACATAACTGATTATTTAAACACTAATCCTGCTGTAAGTGGAAATGAAAATATAGGGAGAAGGATCATTCTGCCATCGTCATTCACTGGCTCGCCCAGAAATATGTACCAAAATTATTTGGACGCCATGTCTATAGTTCGTCATTTTGGCAAACCTTCTTTGTTCATTACAATGACATGTAATCCCAAATGGCCAGAGATCACCAAAAATATTGATATAAACGAAGCGTCTAACTATCGACCAGACATTATAGTGCGCGTCTTCCATGCTAAATTAAATGATTTAATGACCGCAATAACCACAAAAAAAGTTTTCGGTACTGTTGCTGCTTACATTTATACCATTGAATTTCAAAAGAGGGGTTTACCTCATGCACATATACTGATTACACTACATGAAAGCGATGAGATTGATTGTGTTAGTGATATTGATAAAGTCGTTTGTGCAGAAATTCCTGATAATGAAAGTAATCCGAAGTTACATGAATATGTTTCAAAACATATGATGCATGGTCCATGTGGTGCCTTGAATATGAACGCAGTTTGCATGAGAAATGATAGTTGTTCTAAAAATTTCCCTAAAGAGTTTTGTGAGTCTACACGAGAAGAGGTCAATGGATTTCCATTATATAGGAGACGTGATAATGGTATTAGTGTAGATATCCGTGGTGCATCCCTTGATAACCGTTATGTTGTTCCTTATAACCCATATTTGCTTGCCAAATTTAATTGCCATATAAATGTGGAGGTTTGCTCTTCCGTTAAAAGTGTAAAATATATTTACAAATATGTATATAAAGGATATGATAGTGCAACAGTTGAGCTAGCTACACACCAAAATGATGTCGAGGGAGTAGATAATAATGACGAAATTCAAAACTTTTTAAATGGACGTTACGTTGGTTCTACGGAAGCTGCATGGCGAATTTTCCAATATCCCTTGCATTTTCAGTCCCATGCTATATACCGACTTGATATTCATCTACCTCAAAGACAAAATGTTGTATTTGTAGAGGGTCAGGTACAACGTGCAGTTGAGAGTTTGAAAAAAACTAAATTGTTGGCATTTTTTGAGCTAAATATTGCAGATCCTTCGGCACATGAATATAAGTACAGTGAAATTCCATTGCATTATACTTGGGAAGATAAAGAAAAAAATGGAAAAAAGACTGCGAGGTGGTGATAAAATTATAACACGCATGTATGTAGTGTCGCCAAAGGATAACGAGTTATTTCATTTATGTTTGCTTCTTTTACACGTTACTGGGCCGCGATCGTTTATAGATGTTCGCACATTTAATGGAGTCCTTTATGATACATTCGTAGAAGCATGTCATGCTCGGGGAATCGCCTCGAATGATAATGAATGGCGAGCGTGCTTGGAAGAAGCCAAACAATTTCATTCACCAAGGCAAATGCGTCACTTATTCGCAGTTATATGTGCTTTAAATAATCCAGCAAATGCATTGGCGTTGTGGAATGAATTTAAAGAACCACTTTCTGAAGATTTTCTGAGAGAAAGTGATGAATTATTGTCGTTTAATCGTGCACTACTAGAAATTGAAGATGTGCTGCTTAGTCATAATGTGACATGTCAAAGCCTTGGACTGCCAGCTCCTACAATGATCCAAGATATATTAAGTAGTAATATCCCTCAGCCTGAAAATGAATTAATTTTATTTGAGGATTATTACTCAAGAGCAAACCACGAGCAACGCTCAATAATAGACCGCGTCATCCAAGAAATTCAGTCCCATAACACTGGATCTAATGTGTTCTGTGTTACTGCCCATGCAGGTTGTGGTAAAACTTTTATGCAAACTGCTTTGATTCACAGGTTGAATTCACTAAGTCTTCCATGTATTGCCACTGCCTTTAGTGGCATAGCATCTACTCTCTTGATTGGTGGAAGAACAGTCCATAACGTTTTTAAGTTACCGATTCCTGTTGTAGAAAACTCCGTTCCAAATATCACTCCGAACAGTGCTCAAGGGAGATACATAAATTCAGCTGCACTGATAATCATCGACGAAATTTCTATGTGTCCACTTTTAATTTTGAAAGCCATAGATAGATTATTGCGTGATTTATGTTCCGACGAAAATGCTAAAAACAAACTGTTTGCTGGGAAAACAATATTGCTTTGTGGCGATTTCAGACAAATTCTACCTGTTGTTCCTCATGGATCCCGTGCAGTTTTGGTGGAAAACTGTGTTGTTAGCTGGGCTGAATTTGCATCATTTCATCATGAAACATTAACCCAAAATATGAGAGCATTACCACACGAATTGCAATTCGTAGAATTTTTAAAGCAAATTGGTGATGGTCGAGCAGTTTTTTATCCACAATTTGGAAATAATGTCATTGAAATACCGCAGCAGTTAGTGGGGAATGAAGATAATCTTATTGATGACGTATTTGGAAATATAGAAGAAAATTTACTATCAGACAGAGTTGTGAACTCTGTTATTTTGGCAGCAACCAATGAGGACTGCTCCTTGGTTAATAATGACATATTGAACCGTATACCAGGCGCTTTTAAAACATTTAATAGTTTTGATAAGGTTATTTGCGACGATGAAAGAGAGGTCAATAATTATCCCACAGAGTTTCTTAATTCTCTAAATATGAGCGGTTTACCACCCCACAAACTTTCACTCAAACTTAACTGTGTTGTGCTTCTTATTAGAAATTTAAATACAAAAGAAGCCTTAGTGAACGGTACACGAATGAGGGTTAAGGGCCTTCATAACAATGCTATTGATTGTGAAGTTTTAACGGGATATTCAAAAGGGAAACGAATTCTTATTCCACGAATAAAATTAACCTACTCTGGAACCATATTACCGTTTAGTTTTCAACGGACTCAGTTCCCAATAATACCGTCTTTTGCAATGACTATCAACAAGTCTCAAGGTCAAACCTTTGAGAAGGTCGGGATATTGTTGAAGCGCCCTGTATTTACCCATGGGCAGTTGTATGTGGCTGCAAGCAGAGTTAGGTCGTTTGACAGCTTGAAGTTTTATGTTAGCGAACATAATAATCAAGGTCACCTAGCCAACGATGGAAGGGTATTCACAAAAAATATTGTTTTTCAGGAAGTTATCAATGCAAGACGCTAATTCTAAAGGGTCAATTATATAAAGCTTTTTTAACCTCGCCTGACATTTACGACCTCAACCTCAGAGGTATGCCACAATGAACGCTTTGACGCTTCCCTTTTATTCATTTGTTTTCGTTATTTATTTATTTGCACTCAGAGTGTTTTGGCAAATTTATTAATTTAATAGAGAAAAATTTATTATCTTAAATTAAAGCAAAATCATCCACATCTGATTGTCAAAGCAAGCAAAATTAGAGAGTTTGCAAAATTTCAACCTTCAACTTTGAGGTTTTCCATTTGCCATGTTTCGTTTAAACACGTATATTTAACTTATGACCTATGACCCGATATATCGCAGCTGACCAAGTACGTCGATCCAGAATTAACAAGGCTGGGGCGTAGTTCCGACTTTTTTTATGTGTCCACTTTAAATTTTGAAAGCTATAAGCAAGTTATGCTCAATCACTCTGCAACTCACATTGTTAAAACTGTTTTTGATTGTGTATCTTATAAACTGCATCTTATGTAGTTCCTGAAAGTGTTTTTAGTTTTTCCCAACAAAACATTTTAATTTTTTTAATATTGCTTTCGATATAACTAAAAAAGAAAACTTTTATAAAAATGAACTTAAAAAATTTAAAAGTCGAAGGGGGTTTTTTTATTGCATTACAATTTTTACTTATTTCAGAAAAAATGGGTCGATTTGCCGCCATGCAACGCCACGCTACCGAAAACTCCCATCGGTATACCATCGACTGCCGCTTATGCTCCCAACCACACCCGATCCGCCTATGCCGCGTATTTAGGTCCATGCAACCCGAGCAGCGTTTATACGAAGCAATCCGCGGACGCTTCTGCGGCAACTGCTTGGGGATGGAGCACCGTTCCGACGTCTGCCCAAGTCACGGACGATGCAGATATTGCGCAAAAAAGCACCACTCTACGCTCCACATACCGCAAGTTGATGACAATCAACTGCTAAGTGAAGCCCGCAGTAAGCCATGGAGTCAACAGCTAAGTGAAGAATTAGAATCACCGCAGGAACGGATGGACGACTCTATCTCGCTCTACGCATCGGATTCTGGAACGGAGACATGGCCTCTTCGTCCAGCTAGGGAGAACCGTAAAGTGGAGGAGTCTGGAGCGGAGACTAGGTCTCTTCGCCCGGCAGCCACTTACAAAAAAAAACCAATCCTTCCGACCTCTACTGCATCACGAGAGGAAACTGCTCCAGCGATCCCAAATGACATCAAAATGCAACGGACACAGAGCGGAGACACGGCCTCTTCGCCTGCACTCCGAATGCACCCTCAATAATACAAAAACCCGACATGACTCACGCGATCGCAGAGCGGAAACTAGATCTTCTCGGCATACCACCTCGACTTTTAGAAGTGGACTCACGGCAACGCTAGCAGAAACTGCTCTACTTAGTCTCACCGTGGCGATTCCGCCAACCGCGGTCATCAGATTGGAAACGGGAGGGAAACTGCAACATGTACGCGCCCTCATAGACGCCTGTGCCCCGACGACCCTCATCGAGGCAGATCTAGCGAAAAAATTACGCATTCGAACTGGCATCATCGGCGGACATGTGGGATGTTTGCTTCGCATCCGAGGCAAACACGGACAAAATAAACAAATCACAACACAGGCGACCGTGGTAGAGAGCCTCCGACGGATGGCCCCACGTATCAGCGTAGACAGCGCTATCGCGACACCCTATGTCCATATACAGTTAGCTGACCCCAATTTTTTACCGCGGCTCCGGTTCGCCTTATCCTGGGCACCGACGTATATGCGGACATTATTATGCCGGGAATATTGCCCAATAGTTTTGGCTCTTTGCTAGCTCAGAGTACCATCTTTGGTTGGGTACTCTCGGGCACGACCAAGGCCTAGAAAAAGTCGGTCAGTTACGATCAACACATATTTAATGTTTGTAAGCTCTATAGATATTAACACATTTGAATTTTTCTGAATTTTATTTTTTTCTGATTTTAATCTTTAAGTTTAGATATAATACTTTAAATTTAGATATAGTTTTTACAATATTTTTTTTTTTTAAACCTTTAAAGCCTGTAATTTTGAACAATGTAAATAGATATTTAAATTTTTATTCACTTTGTATATATGTATGTATGTAGGTGTAAGCAAAAATGAATTACTGAACTGAAATACACATGTTTACTATTATTTATTTATTTATATGGGTGATATAGGCCTACTGGGGAACCGAGCACCCAAAACTAACTTCGGTAACGCGCCAATTGAAGCATTATCGGGAATGATGTTCTAAATGCAATTTTGTTGAAAACCGGTTTTGTTGCATACAACCTTTTGTATTGCTCTACATTGCATTGAACAGATAAAAAAATTTCCAAAAATTGTGCACGCCATAACTGTAAAAACACATAGAAATAGTAAAGTAATGTAAATTGACATACATTATTTTGGAAGATTATAAGGAAGGTACAAAACTGATAATATGAAAGATGTACCTAAAAGTAAAAGTTAAGAAAACGAAAGAAGTAAATTAAAAAAGTTATTACTTAAGCCTTTTTTGGCTCTCCTGACGAATTTTAATTTTGTGACTTAAAACGTTATTCCCGACGATGCTTCAATTGCCTACCTCATGGGTGGTGTGGAAATGGCAAGACCTTTACTTTAGTACTAACTCACCAATATACTTTTTCTGGCAAATGTTTCGTTTATTGGTTAGGGTCTTTGTGGGTTAAATTAACGATATAAGCGAGCTAAACTCATCTTCGCGCACGTGATCGTGAGTAAGTGGAGCCTTATATAAAGTACGCAAAGGCAAATAGTTCCAAATGCGGGGGTTTTGTGTCCGCACATATTTGACAGCGAGATGAAAAAATAAGCATATTGCGACCTTTAGGGCCGTTTTCACGACTAGCCGTCAACTTAAACGCTCAATATAAATTTATCAGCCAGTTTATCCTCCTGTTAAAATAAAGGTTAAATGAAGTTTATTTTATTTCAAAGAGAGAGTTGAAGCAAATTTAAGTTGGTCGAATTTCGACCACGGGCGATCCTAGTTATATATTAATACGCTAACTCTGTTGTACTACTTTACTGCACCGCCCTAATGTGTGGATTCTTTGAGTGGCATCACTCTCTTTTTAAAAGCTCTATAAACTACACCCACCCCTTTCTGCTCTTATTCATATGCAGTAAACCAGTAGCGGCCACTTGCATTTTTTGTGCCAAGAAAGGACAAAATGAACCAAATCATATCTCAGCAAACATGGCTCAACTTTTTCTCAAACCTTTGAGAAACTGGATGTTCTCAAGTTGATATCCAACATAATTCTTCAATTTTTCTCCAACCTTGGAAATATTTTGATAACTTTATAGTTCTCAAGTTGATATCCAACATCATTCTCCAAGTATTCTCCAGCTTTGAGGTATTTTGATAATTTAATAGCTATCGAGGTGATGCACAACATCATTCTCCAAGTATTCTCTAGCCTTTGAGATATTTTGAAAACTTTATAGTTTCCAAGTGGATATCAAACGAATTCTCCAATCTGAAGCATTTAATATTCGAATAGAAATTGAAGACCTTAGACTAACATTTATGTAATAAAAAAATGTATGTCAACTAATTCATGGCGTTTTAAATTATAAAATCAGGGTTTATTTCATTTGATATTTATTTTTAGAGTCGCATTCATACCTTTGAGTCCAATTAGAGAATCCCAGTTGAGTACAAGTTTAGAACTATCCCTTTCTCAACTTGACAAAGAGCGTTTTTTTTTCATATAAAAAATTCCCGTTTTGTTGAGAACGCTATCATTCTTAAGTGGTTTCCGTGTTGAGAAACAACCCATGAGACTTGAGAAGCCCGTAGTTCTCAACTTGAGATCCAATGTAACTCAATCCTAAATGTTTGTTGGGAAATATCATATCCTCCTCGGTATCTTAACCTTTATAGTACATTTATATTGCACCAAATTTGGCGAATTTGAATGTGTCATTTCGAACCTGTTTACACTGGCAAATTTGCATTTGGCTTCACCTTCCCTGCAAGAATCTTCTACCAGAATACAAAGCCACCGAAAGAAAATGCACCACCTTGAAGTTTTAAACACATGTAGAGTAATAATAAATGAAGAATCAAGAAGGCTTCTCTCTTTTCTTAGAGGAACTGGTCCAATATCATAAAAAAATTAGTTGAAATTGTTATTTAGAACTGTGCATAATGCAAAAGTTTTCACACGTTAATTACCCATTAAGGTTCTTGCTGGGCAATTCTAAATGTGGAACACAGGCAGGGTTGCTATTTTGAGGAATTGTGGATTGTATTGTTCAGCGAATGAGGCCAAATGCGATGGAATTCTAAATTTGGAAAATGAATTTGTATGGAAAAAAGCGCCAAATTTGCAATTTTTCGCCAAATTTACCAAATTTGGTGCGGTGTAATGGCGCTTTTACTTAAAATAGTGTCAAACAATCTGGCACCTCCAAATGAGATCGACCATTATAGTACATTTATACTGCACCAAATTTGGCGAATTTGAATGTGTCATTTCGAACCTGTTTACACTGGCAAATTTGCATTTGGCTTCACCTTCCCTGCAAGAATCTTCTACCAGAATACAAAGCCACCGAAAGAAAATGCACCACCTTGATGTTTTAAACACATGTAGAGTAATAATAAATGAAGAATCAAGAAGGCTTCTCTCTTTTCTTAGTGGAACTGGTCCAATATCATAAAAAAAATAGTTGAAATTGTTATTTAGAACTGTGCATAATGCAAAAGTTTTCACACGTTAATTACCCATTAAGGTTCTTGCTGGGCAATTCTAAATGTGGAACACAGGCAGGGTTGCTATTTTGAGGAATTGTGGATTGTATTGTTCAGCGAATGAGGCCAAATGCGATGGAATTCTAAATTTGGAAAATGAGATTTGTATGGAAAAAAGCGCCAAATTTACCAAATTTGGTGTGGTATAATGGCGCTTATACACTGTCTAGCAGGGTGAATAGTCGAACTATTTTGTTTTCTTTTCTTATTTATTTGTAGTCATATATAATGCCGCGAGTTAACAGAAGAACAACTCGGAATAGAGATAGGGAGACCCGTCGTAATGAGTCAGAATTAATTGATAGTTTTAAGACTGCTTTGAGCGATGTACCGCCCAATTTCATAAGCTCGGATTGTGGATCTATGAATTTACGTTGCGAGAATTGTGGTGCCATGCATTTCAAAAATGAAATCACTGCTAGAAACAGAAATTCTTTTTCTATGTGTTGCCAAAAGGGAAAAGTAACTTTGCCACCACTTACCCAAAATAATTTTTTTAAAACTCTATATGAGGGATTGCGCTCCAATAACCAGGCTTTAAAAAGAAAATCGACAAACTACTTTGAAAACATACGTAGTTTCAATTCATCCTTTGCGATGGTTAGCTCTGAAGCCCAAATTGCAGAGAATGTAACGCGAGGCGTTTATCATTTTAAAATTCACAATGTCTTTTATCATAGAGCTGGACCTCTGACGCGTGGGCAAAATGATCGATCGAATCCATCATATGCTCAGTTATATTTCTATGATGTCGATACCGCAAATTCTTTTAGGGTGGGAGAACCAGCTAATTCCTCATGTGATAGCAGCTTAATGACAGACATATCTGCCGAATTGAATAGAGTTAATCCCTTTGTTCGGTCGTTTATTTCCATGAAAGAACACTGCGATAGACGTGAAAATGTATGTATGGATTCATCCTTGGATCCTTTAGCTTACCCACTACTATTTCCTAATGGAGATGTTGGATGGCATCCAGAAATATTACATGGCAGACCAAGTACGTCTACCTCGAGTCGTCCCAGAACTAAAACCACCATGCTTCAGTACGCATCATATCGTTTAGCAGTCAGAGATGACTTCAGTCTTTTACATCATTCCAAGAAGCTTTATCTGCAGAGGCTGGTAGATATGTATGTGCGAGTTGAGGGCACAAGACTTCATTTTTTAAGAATAAATCAAGATAAGCTGAGGTGCGAAATTTTGAACAACATAACTGATTATTTAAACACTAATCCTGCTGTAAGTGGAAATGAAAATATAGGGAGAAGGATCATTCTGCCATCGTCATTCACTGGCTCGCCCAGAAATATGTACCAAAATTATTTGGACGCCATGTCTATAGTTCGTCATTTTGGCAAACCTTCTTTGTTCATTACAATGACATGTAATCCCAAATGGCCAGAGATCACCAAAAATATTGATATAAACGAAGCGTCTAACTATCGACCAGTCATTATAGTGCGCGTCTTCCATGCTAAATTAAATGATTTAATGACCGCAATAACCACAAAAAAAGTTTTCGGTACTGTTGCTGCTTACATTTATACCATTGAATTTCAAAAGAGGGGTTTACCTCATGCACATATACTGATTACACTACATGAAAGCGATGAGATTGATTGTGTTAGTGATATTGATAAAGTCGTTTGTGCAGAAATTCCTGATAATGAAAGTAATCCGAAGTTACATGAATATGTTTCAAAACATATGATGCATGGTCCATGTGGTGCCTTGAATATGAACGCAGTTTGCATGAGAAATGATAGTTGTTCTAAAAATTTCCCTAAAGAGTTTTGTGAGTCTACACGAGAAGAGGTCAATGGATTTCCATTATATAGGAGACGTGATAATGGTATTAGTGTAGATATCCGTGGTGCATCCCTTGATAACCGTTATGTTGTTCCTTATAACCCATATTTGCTTGCCAAATTTAATTGCCATATAAATGTGGAGGTTTGCTCTTCCGTTAAAAGTGTAAACTATATTTACAAATATGTATATAAAGGATATGATAGTGCAACAGTTGAGCTAGCTACACACCAAAATGATGTCGAGGGAGTAGATAATAATGACGAAATTCAAAACTTTTTAAATGGACGTTACGTTGGTTCTACGGAAGCTGCATGGCGAATTTTCCAATATCCCTTGCATTTTCAGTCCCATGCTATATACCGACTTGATATTCATCTACCTCAAAGATAAAATGTTGTATTTGTAGAGGGTCAGGTACAACGTGCAGTTGAGAGTTTGAAAAAAACTAAATTGTTGGCATTTTTTGAGCTAAATATTGCAGATCCTTCGGCACATGAATATAAGTACAGTGAAATTCCATTGCATTATACTTGGGAAGATAAAGAAAAAAAATGGAAAAAAAGACTGCGAGGTGGTGATAAAATTATAACACGCATGTATGTAGTGTCGCCAAAGGATAACGAGTTATTTCATTTATGTTTGCTTCTTTTACACGTTACTGGGCCGCGATCGTTTATAGATGTTCGCACATTTAATGGAGTCCTTTATGATACATTCGTAGAAGCATGTCATGCTCGGGGAATCGCCTCGAATGATAATGAATGGCGAGCGTGCTTGGAAGAGGCCAAACAATTTCATTCACCAAGGCAAATGCGTCACTTATTCGCAGTTATATGTGCTTTAAATAATCCAGCAAATGCATTGGCGTTGTGGAATGAATTTAAAGAACCACTTTCTGAAGATTTTCTGAGAGAAAGTGATGAATTATTGTCGTTTAATCGTGCACTACTAGAAATTGAAGATGTGCTGCTTAGTCATAATGTGACATGTCAAAGCCTTGGACTGCCAGCTCCTACAATGATCCAAGATATATTAAGTAGTAATATCCCTCAGCCTGAAAATGAATTAATTTTATTTGAGGATTATTACTCAAGAGCAAACCACGAGCAACGCTCAATAATAGACCGCGTCATCCAAGAAATTCAGTCCCATAACACTGGATCTAATGTGTTCTGTGTTACTGCCCATGCAGGTTGTGGTAAAACTTTTATGCAAACTGCTTTGATTCACAGGTTGAATTCACTAAGTCTTCCATGTATTGCCACTGCCTTTAGTGGCATAGCATCTACTCTCTTGATTGGTGGAAGAACAGTCCATAACGTTTTTAAGTTACCGATTCCTGTTGTAGAAAACTCCGTTCCAAATATCACTCCGAACAGTGCTCAAGGGAGATACATAAATTCAGCTGCGCTGATAATCATCGACGAAATTTCTATGTGTCCACTTTTAATTTTGAAAGCCATAGATAGATTATTGCGTGATTTATGTTCCGACGAAAATGCTAAAAACAAACTGTTTGCTGGGAAAACAATATTGCTTTGTGGCGATTTCAGACAAATTCTACCTGTTGTTCCTCATGGATCCCGTGCAGTTTTGGTGGAAAACTGTGTTGTTAGCTGGGCTGAATTTGCATCAGTTCATCATGAAACATTAACCCAAAATATGAGAGCATTACCACACGAATTGCAATTCGTAGAATTTTTAAAGCAAATTGGTGATGGTCGAGCAGTTTTTTATCCACAATTTGGAAATAATGTCATTGAAATACCGCAGCAGTTAGTGGGGAATGAAGATAATCTTATTGATGACGTATTTGGAAATATAGAAGAAAATTTACTATCAGACAGAGTTGTGAACTCTGTTATTTTGGCAGCAACCAATGAGGACTGCTCCTTGGTTAATAATGACATATTGAACCGTATACCAGGCGCTTTTAAAACATTTAATAGTTTTGATAAGGTTATTTGCGACGATGAAGGAGAGGTCAATAATTATCCCACAGAGTTTCTTAATTCTCTAAATATGAGCGGTTTACCACCCCACAAACTTTCACTCAAACTTAACTGTGTTGTGCTTCTTATTAGAAATTTAAATACAAAAGAAGCCTTAGTGAACGGTACACGAATGAGGGTAAAGGGCCTTCATAACAATGCTATTGATTGTGAAGTTTTAACGGGATATTCAAAAGGGAAACGAATTCTTATTCCACGAATAAAATTAACCTACTCTGGAACCATATTACCGTTTAGTTTTCAACGGACTCAGTTCCCAATAATACCGTCTTTTGCAATGACTATCAACAAGTCACAAGGTCAAACTTTTGAGAAGGTCGGGATATTGTTGAAGCGCCCTGTATTTACCCATGGGCAGTTGTATGTGGCTGCAAGCAGAGTTAGGTCGTTTGACAGCTTGAAGTTTTATGTTAGCGAACATAATAATCAAGGTCACCTAGCCAACGATGGAAGGGTATTCACAAAAAATATTGTTTTTCAGGAAGTTATCAATGCAAGACGCTAATTCTAAAGGGTCAATTATATAAAGCTTTTTTAACCTCGCCTGACATTTACGACCTCAACCTCAGAGGTATGCCACAATGAACGCTTTGACGCTTCCCTTTTATTCATTTGTTTTCGTTATTTATTTATTTGCACTCAGAGTGTTTTGGCAAATTTATTAATTTAATAGAGAAAAATTTATTATCTTAAATTAAAGCAAAATCATCCACATTTGATTGTCAAAGCAAGCAAAATTAGAGAGTTTGCAAAATTTCAACCTTCAACTTTGAGGTTTTCCATTTGCCATGTTTCGTTTAAACACTTATATTTAACTTATGACCTATGACCCGATATATCGCAGCTGACCAAGTACGTCGATCCAGAATTAACAAGGCTGGGGCGTAGTTCCGACTTTTTTTATGTGTCCACTTTAAATTTTGAAAGCTATAAGCAAGTTATGCTCAATCACTCTGCAACTCACATTGTTAAAACTGTTTTTGATTGTGTATCTTATAAACTGCATCTTATGTAGTTCCTGAAAGTGTTTTTAGTATTTCCCAACAAAACATTTTAATTTTTTTAATATTGCTTTCGATATAACTAAAAAAGAAAACTTTTATAAAAATGAACTTAAAAAATTTAAAAGTCGAAGGGGGTTTTTTTTATTGCATTACAATTTTTACTTATTTCAGAAAAAATGGGTCGATTTGCCGCCATGCAACGCCACGCTACCGAAAACTCCCATCGGTATACCATCGACTGCCGCTTATGCTCCCAACCACACCCGATCCGCCTATGCCGCGTATTTAGGTCCATGCAACCCGAGCAGCGTTTATACGAAGCAATCCGCGGACGCTTCTGCGGCAACTGCTTGGGGATGGAGCACCGTTCCGACGTCTGCCCAAGTCACGGACGATGCAGATATTGCGCAAAAAAGCACCACTCTACGCTCCACATAACGCAAGTTGATGACAATCAACTGCTAAGTGAAGCCCGCAGTAAGACATGGAGTCAACAGCTAAGTGAAGAATTAGAATCACCGCAGGAACGGATGGACGACTCTATCTCGCTCTACGCATCGGATTCTGGAACGGAGACATGGCCTCTTCGTCCAGCTAGGGAGAACCGTAAAGTGGAGGAGTCTGGAGCGGAGACTAGGTCTCTTCGCCCGGCAGCCACTTACAAAAAAAACCAATCCTTCCGACCTCTACTGCATCACGAGAGGAAACTGCTCCAGCGATCCCAAATGAAATCAAAATGCAACGGACACAGAGCGGAGACACGGCCTCTTCGCCTGCACTCCGAATGCACCCTCAATAATACAAAAACCCGACATGACTCACGCGATCGCAGAGCGGAAACTAGATCTTCTCGGCATACCACCTCGACTTTTAGAAGTGGACTCACGGCAACGCTAGCAGAAACTGCTCTACTTAGTCTCACCGTGGCGATTCCGCCAACCGCGGTCATCAGATTGGAAACGGGAGGGAAACTGCAACATGTACGCGCCCTCATAGACGCCTGTGCCCCGACGACCCTCATCGAGGCAGATCTAGCGAAAAAATTACGCATTCGAACTGGCATCATCGGCGGACATGTGGGATGTTTGCTTCGCATCCGAGGCAAACACGGACAAAATAAACAAATCACAACACAGGCGACCGTGGTAGAGAGCCTCCGACGGATGGCCCCACGTATCAGCGTAGACAGCGCTATCGCGACACCCTATGTCCATATACAGTTAGCTGACCCCAATTTTTTACCGCGGCTCCGGTTCGCCTTATCCTGGGCACCGACGTATATGCGGACATTATTATGCCGGGAATATTGCCCAATAGTTTTGGCTCTTTGCTAGCTCAGAGTACCATCTTTGGTTGGGTACTCTCGGGCACGACCAAGGCCTAGAAAAAGTCGGTCAGTTACGATCAACACATATTTAATGTTTGTAAGCTCTATAGATATTAACACATTTGAATTTTTCTGAATTTTATTTTTTTCTGATTTTAATCTTTAAGTTTAGATATAATACTTTAAATTTAGATATAGTTTTTACAATATTTTTTTTTTTAAACCTTTAAAGCCTGTAATTTTGAACAATGTAAATAGATATTTAAATTTTTATTCACTTTGTATATATGTATGTATGTAGGTGTAAGCAAAAATGAATTACTGAACTGAAATACACATGTTTACTATTATTTATTTATTTATATGGGTGATATAGGCCTACTGGGGAACCGAGCACCCAAAACTAACTTCGGTAACGCGCCAATTGAAGCATTATCGGGAATGATGTTCTAAATGCAATTTTGTTGAAAACCGGTTTTGTTGCATACAACCTTTTGTATTGCTCTACATTGCATTGAACAGATAAAAAAATTTCCAAAAATTGTGCACGCCATAACTGTAAAAACACATAGAAATAGTAAAGTAATGTAAATTGACATACATTATTTTGGAAGATTATAAGGAAGGTACAAAACTGATAATATGAAAGATGTACCTAAAAGTAAAAGTTAAGAAAACGAAAGAAGTAAATTAAAAAAGTTATTACTTAAGCCTTTTTTGGCTCTCCTGACGAATTTTAATTTTGTGACTTAAAACGTTATTCCCGACGATGCTTCAATTGCCTACCTCATGGGTGGTGTGGAAATGGCAAGACCTTTACTTTAGTACTAACTCACCAATATACTTTTTCTGGCAAATGTTTCGTTTATTGGTTAGGGTCTTTGTGGGTTAAATTAACGATATAAGCGAGCTAAACTCATCTTCGCGCACGTGATCGTGAGTAAGTGGAGCCTTATATAAAGTACGCAAAGGCAAATAGTTCCAAATGCGGGGGTTTTGTGTCCGCATATATTTGACAGCGAGATGAAAAAATAAGCATATTGCGACCTTTAGGGCCGTTTTCACGACTAGCCGTCAACTTTAACGCTCAATATAAATTTATCAGCCAGTTTATCCTCCTGTTAAAATAAAGGTTAAATGAAGTTTATTTTATTTCAAAGAGAGAGTTGAAGCAAATTTAAGTTGGTCGAATTTCGACCACGGGCGATCCTAGTATATATTAATAGTCTAACTTTGTTGTTGGTATATTGTTAATTTTTAAATTCTGATTCTCATAAAGCCTAATTGCAGAATTTGATAACTGCTTTGAGCATAAGGTAATGGCGCAGTTGCAAGACCCGGTTGCGGAATATTCCTTTTTTTTCTTAAATTATGTTTTTTTTTATATTAAAAAACCTTTAATCTTAACTATTACAATTTACTTAATTTTCAACCTAATATTTTTTTGTTCTTCACCTGCTCAAAACGATCGCATAAATTAGTGGCTATTTGTACAACATAAAATCTCGAAAACCGCTATTTTTTTAATTCTTTGATGGCCCCATTTTGCCTATAGATGAGTTTTTAATGTATACATTTAAGTTGGTCGAGGTTCGGCCACGGGCCTAAAGGCAGCTATTGACAAAAAGTTGATCAGATGTTTGAATAAGTTCAAATATTTTAAATTGGTCGAATTTCGACCACGGGATATACTAGTTAATATAAATAATGGACCCAAGTACTCAATGAGCGAGGGAGTGAAAATAATTTCTCTCATAATAGGAGGAGCTTATTGACTGAAAGAATAAAATTCATTATGTAGAAATATGAGTTCTATTTATAGAAATTTATTATATATGGCTTTTTTTCATCTTTTTAGTGCCGGTAAATTACAAATTCTGGTTAGGTTAGAGGATTTTCTAGCTTTTATCTTTAACCATAACTTAGCAATATTTAAGACACTTTATATGGATTTTTTATTTGATTTAAAGAAAAAATATATATTGATTTTTCTATTCAATTTGGTCTAGACTTGTTTGTGGCTCGTGTTGCAAGGCAGACCTTTTTAAAAGTTAATACATTTGTACATGTGAATAGAAATCAGTTGTTGCCTTCAGTAAAATTTAAGGCGACCGCTAACCACTTGGTTTAGTTCAACTTTTAAGTACATATTAAATATGTTGTCGATTTTTATATTTTAAATAGGGAGTCTATCAGCAACTTTGTCTCAAACGGTAGAAATCACTAAAATTTATAGAAGTAATCTACCGAAGTCCGATAAATTTCTATAATGGGTGGTATGTATGCATATGCTTTCCGTCAACTAAAAATATTCAGCAATTTTTTTTCTTGAAAATAGAGATTATAAACATAAAAATTTTAAAAAAGTCAAGATAAGACATATTTATATATTGAAAAAATAAAAACAATTTTCAATGACAAAAAATATAAAAAAAAATGTGGCCGATAGCTGTACTTGAACTATTAACCGCTCGACCACTACCCCCGACGCTTCCCACTGGGCTATCGCTTTATGTACAAATTGATTGTCAGATAACCAACTCAAGTGGCATGAGAAAGTTTCATTCGCTTATTACAGATAAATGAAGCAGGATTGGTTATATATTAGATAATTGTGCACTGCCTTAGAGGTATGCCAACAAATCCATATGCATTTCATGAATATTTATGCATATTTAGTATGGGTTTAAGCTGGGCAAATATTTATATGTAAAATTTGTTAGCCTATTAATATAATAGATAATGGACCGAAGTACTCAATGACCGAAGGAGTGAAAATAATTTCTCTAATAATAGGAGGAGCTTATTGAGTGAAAGAATGAAATTCATTTTGTAAAAATATGAGTTCTATTTATAGAAATATATTATTTAGTGTTGGTAAATTACAAATGCTGGTTAGGGCAAATCTAGGCTTTTGCGAAAACAGTTAAAGGTTTTTCTAGCTTTTTTCTTTATCCATAACTTAGCAATATTTAGAAGACATTTTAATTTGATTTTTGATTTGATTTTAAAAAAAATGTAGGTATGTTGATTTAAAAAAAAAATGTATTCAAAGTGGTAAAATCAGCCAACATCTAGCCTTTTGCAAAAACTGTTAAAGGTTTTTCTATCTTTTCTCCTTAACCATAACTTAAAAATATTTAAAAATACATTTATTATCGATTTTTGATTTGATTTTTGAAAAAAATAGTACGTATATTGATTTAAAAAAAAAAATATTCAAAAGTGGTGAAACCGGGCAAAATGTAGCCTTTTGCAAAAATAGTTTGAGGATTTTCTAGCCTTTTTCCTTAGCCATAACTTAGAAATATTTAAAAAGACATTTCATATCGATTTTTTATTTGATTTTTGAAAAAAATGTGGGTATGTTGATTTAAAAAAAAAGTTATTCAAAATTGGTTAAACCAGGCAAAATCTAGCCTTATGCAAAAATAGTTTGAGGGTTTTTAAGCTTTTTTCCTCAACCCCAACTTGAAAATATTTAAAAAGACATTTTATATTGATTTTTGATTTGATTTTTGAAAAAAAAAATGTAGGTATATTGAAACGGGGCAAAATGTCTTTAGTAATATTTTAGTTGACCTCTAACCACTTCGTTTGGTACAAAATGTATGGACTTGTGAAAAATTATGGATTTTTATATTTCAAAATTTATAGAAATAATCTACCAAAGTCCGATAAACAGAACAATATCCCCCTTATTCATATAAAATATAAAAGGTTTATTTAGCTCTTATTATTCAAAATTTGTATGAAAATGTCATTTTAAAAAGCTTTATAAACCAATTTTATTTTTTATGAATATGAGGGTATTTTTAAAATAATTTTAATTTTCGGAAAAACTTACCAAAAAACCCTAATTGTATAAGCGGTTATCTCATTTCTATAATGGGTGGTATGTATGTATATTTATGAAAATATTCGCAGTAAGTTTTTTCCGAAAAAAGTGTCACAAATATAAAAATATGTCTTATGAAATTTTAATGAGCTTATAAAAAATCAAGATTAGAAATACTCATATACCTAAAGATGTTTTAAAAAAGAAAAAACTATTTCAATGAAAAAAAATTGTAGCCCGGAGCTGTTCTCGAACCTACAACAGTTCGCTCGCTATCCGATGCGCTAACCACTGCTCTACTGCTTTATCTACGAATTTATTGTCAAATCACCAATTCAAGCTGTATGGGCAATGAGCGAGAGAATGAAAATAGTTTCTCTAATAAAAGAAGGAGCTTGTTGAGTGAAAGACTGAAAGGTTCATTTTGCAGAAAATAAGTTCTTTTTATAGAAACTTATTATACAGGCGTGTTTTTAAATCTTTTTAGAGGGGGTAAATTACAAATTCTGGTTAGGTCAAAAAAAGATTGAGGATTTTCTAGCTTTTTTCTTTAACCATAACTTAGCAATATTTAAAACAATTTATATGGATTTTTTATTTGTTTAAAGAAAAAATATATATTAATTTTTCTTTTCAATTTGGTCTAGTCTTTTTGGGGCTCGTGTTGCAAATCTGCCCTTTTAAAAGTTAATACATATGTACATATGAATAGAAATCAGTTGTTGCCATCAGTAAAATTTAAGACGACCGCTAACCACTTGATTTAGGTCAAAATTGAAGTACATATTAAATATGTTGTCGATTTTTATATTTTAAATAGGGGGTCTATCAGCAACTTTGTCTCAAACGGTAGAAATCACTAAAATTTATAGAAGTAATCTACCGAAGTCCGAAAAATAGACTACTGTGTTTGAAAAAATTTCGCAACTTCGATCTTATATCATCAAAAATTAGACCTAAAAACCCAAATTGAATAAGCGGTTATCGCATTTCTATAATGGGTGGTATGTATGCATATGCTTTCCGTCAAATAAAAATATTCAGCAATTTTTTTTCTCGAAAATAGAGATCACAAATATAAAAATTTTAAAAAGTCAAGATAAGAATTATTTATATATTGAAAAAATAAAAACAATTTTCAATGACAAAAAAAAAAAATAAAAATAAAATGTGGCCGATAGCTGTACTTGAACTATTAACCGCTCGACCACTACCCCCGACGCTTCCCACTGGGCTATCGCTTTATGTACAAATTGATTGTCAGATAACCAACTCAAGTGGCATGAGAAAGTTTCATTCGCTTATTACAGATAAATGAAGCAGGATTGGTTATATATTAGATAATTGTGCACTGCCTTAGAGGTATGCCAACAAATCCATATGCATTTCATAAATATTTATGCATATTTGGTATGGGTTTAAGCTTGGCAAATATTTATATGTAAAATTTGTTAGCCTGTTAATATAATAGATGCTGTATGCTGTGTCCTTTCCACTTTTTGAAGTAGGTACTAAATGACAAAGGTACTTTGAGCCTGGTTCTGTTATTACTGAAATGTGCTCTTCTTTTTTTTATAGATTGATAACGTTTGTTTCCTTTTTCAACTAAAACTAAAGTGCCATCCATCCTGCCATCAAAATACACACACATCGGATCGTTTAATTGCTCTATTGCCTTCCCCGATTCGATAATTTTTAGTCTACATTTTTCTTTTTCTCTTCTAATTTTGCTTCGATCAACAACAAAAGAAGTTATAAGACCAACATCTTTAAATGCACTAGACACAATAGCTGCTGCTGCTCTATCAGATACTCCAAAACGATCACTTGTTAAAGCCGTTGCTGGAAGTGATAAGCGCATCTGTGCATTTTTTGAACTTGCTGATTGAGAGTAAATAGAGCGTCGGGTCTGAAAATCGGGATCATTCTTATCATTGTCAATTTCAGGAGTTATCTCTGTTTCAGAATCAATGCTACTACAAGAAGGTCCAGGTAAGTTGGTCTGACTTAAGTGAAGAGCTTTTCTCTACAACTTTAATGTAAGCTTTTCAGTTTCTTTGGTATCTACTGTCCCAATCTTACCTTGTCGAAGATATCTTTGAGCATATAGAAATTTTATTTCTAATGGCGCTATCTTTCTATTTTTAAAGCATGTGCAGTTGCTAGTTACCGGCCTGGGACAAATACACTTGTCAAAGCTTCTTTGACAAAACCAATTGAGTGTCATCTCGCATTTGCAGGACAAAATGTCAAATAATGTACTTGAAGATTATTTAATAAAATCAGTTTACTTCTTTTGTTTCTCAGGTGTGTCTCTGTCCCTTGAATAAGATTTACGAAGAGTGTAGTATCGATCATGTAGATGTTTGATCTTTTGTACAACTCTTGTGTGGGAAACTATTGGAATCGAAGCCTTGGAATAAAGGGACTCAGTCTGATGAGCTACAGTATCTGCTACAACTGTGAAGCTTAACTTCTGACCAGAACTGGCAGCAGAAGATTCTACTGTCATTTTGTACCTCACTTCTTGCCAACATTGTATAATGTCGGTATTAGGGGAAGGACCGATGACAGCACTGGTTTAGGTGCACCAAAAAATGGGCAGTGTATGTCCTTACGATAAGAGACATGATTAAAATGTTTGAAGCGATTTAATGTTAAGTAATTGTGTAAACTATGTAATTCAAAAGAACATCGAATAGAATTTTTTTTGACCAAACAGCGCTGTTCGACAAGAGTGAAAGCAGAACTGGTAATGACCAGAGAGTACTAGCTCTTCTGTGCACTTCGTTTATCGGTATGCCAGAATCAAAAGTAAGACGATAGAATACAAGTAACCAAGTGGAAGGACGATCTAAAGCACTGACGTGTTATAGTAGCCGTAAGCCGCTTTCACGCAAGCCTCATTTGTCATAGGCTTCCTTAGTAGATTTGGTGTAAAATTGGTTAAAGTTGATCGCTCAGAACCACAGAAATGGATAGATTGGTAAATTAAAAATCTCCTACTCAATGCTGAAAGTGCTATGTATAAAAAGTGAGCTCGATCTTTAATCATTTACAACCTCTACAAGTTTTCGTAAATCAGCTAGATTTGGGATAAAATTTGTAAATTTTAAATGCAATGCGCGAACGGAAGATATTAACCGATTTGAAATTTCTTTTTTTCCTGAATTTGTATTGATATGTAGCAACTTTTCCCTGCTATTACGATATGATTTAAAAAAATTTACGTATTTCACTCCGGTCTAATGTATATCGGTGAATTGGCACTGGTTTGCCGAGCTGTGAACATATTTTTAAAAAATTTTGTATTGACAGGTTTTCGAGATATCGGTAATTTTGTGTTTTTTCGAAATCACTTCATTCAAAAATTCTTTTCGGCAATGTTACATAAGCGATGGACGCAAGCGATACCTTGTTCGAAAGGAAATTAGCGTATTGTAATCCAACGACGTATAATATGTAGGGGTGGACCAAACCATCGCTGAGCAATAGCTGGTCGAAATTTAGTCGAATTTTTACGTTTTTTGAAAAAATTTTGGTTTTAAGAATTTTTTTCATGCGAAGTTGTAAAAATCAGGAAGTTTTCTAAAATTTGTGTGCATAATAACAACCATTTGTATGCATAATATTACCAAGTTCTAGGAAAAACTGTATTTTTAGCGATTTTTTTTTGTTTTTTTCAACATATCTAAATTTAATTAAATTGTATCAGGTCGATGTCTGTATGGGGCATATATTCAAAAAAATTCGTATTGTCAATCATTACCAAGCAAATAGAGTTCAAACCAACCGTTTTTATAACTTTGGTCCGTCTGTCTCTCCGTCTTTTTGTGCGACTGTTTGTCTTTCTTCCTGTATGTTTGTGGACGTATCACTCGAAAACTGCTGAATAGAATTAAATGAAACTTTCATTGTTGTATTAGGAGCGTTTAACTTTTACTTAAGGTATCCTTTATTTCGATAACTCGACCGGTTTCAGAGTTATCGACCAATACACGCGTATTGTACGAACACATGTTTGGTCACCCCTGCTCCACATATTGGTCAACCCTGCTCCATAATATTGCTTAAAGTGTTTGTTATTATACACACAAATTTTAGAAAAAGTTCCTGATTTTTACAACTTCGCATAAAAAAAATATTTTTAAAATCAAAATTTTTTCAAAAATCGTAAAAATCTGACTAAATTTCGACTTTGACCAGATATTGCTCAGCCCGAGACTGACACTCCTAAATCGTACCGTTAGTCCGCCTAAAGCCGGGCAGTTGCAGATGAGGTGCTCTCTTCCTCCTCACCATCTTTGCAACTCCTACAGCTTCGTGGGTAGCGCACACCTAGATTTTCTGCGTGCCTACCAATAAGGCAGTGCCCGGTTAGTAACCATATTAATATGGAGATTTCTATCCTCCTTACGGCATAGATCTTTTATGATCCCATTTTGACCAGGTTTGTTTGGATACCCGGCACCCAGGAGATTGCAGCCACCTTTCGTAGGCTTGGCGGAGTGTGTACTCTTTCAGCATTAGCTTGCATTGCTTGAACCGGCTTCGTCGTGCCCTGCCTCTCAAGTTCGTCTGCTCTACAATTTCCCTCAATGTCCCTATGTCCCGGGACCCATGTGAGGTTCACGCGGTTCAGTTGGATCATTTCTTGTAGAGATCGACGACAGCTGAGCGTCAGTTCAGAGTAAGAGCCATGGGATTTGATGACCTATTGGCGGTCGCTGAGAATAACAATATCCTGTCCGATAGTCTATTTACCTATCCAAGCCGCGGCGTCCATGATTGCTGAGACTTCAGCCTGGAAGACACTGCAGTGATCAGGTAGTCTGAAGGAGAGCTTAAGGTTCAGATCCTTTGAATCGCCGTCACCTAATTTTCAAAATTTTATTTTGTATTCCAATCTATGGAGTGAGCAGCTTTCCATATATTTTTTGGACTTAGCAGATTTCATCATTTTCTTTCAATATCAGGTGCAGAAATCTCTATCTCTTCCAAAAGTATGAAAAAGTCGGTTTACCAAGTGAAAATAGGACTCATCATATTTTATCGCTTTTTGGACGATATGAATTTAATAAAAAAAATTTGATTTAGCCGATCTTAGCCATTTTTTCGCCAATCTAGCCTGTTCTCCAAAAAAGTTCTGACAACACTGCTTGTTTTTAAACTATATGCATGTTTTGATATACATATGAAGTTTAAAATCAGCTGAGGAAACGAATGCAGAGGAACGCCAACTCCAAAAGAAAAAAAAAAGAAAAAATTGGGATTGTACTGTTGGTAACCAATCTTTTTTTATTTCCCTGCGGGTTAGGGGTTTAGAATATGTCCGAGCTAGGCATACCGGTCGTAAGAGGCGACTAATATCCACATAGGTAATGACGTGCTAACTCGATGGTTGATCTACGGATGTGATGCCTCTCACCTCTCATTACCCATCTTCTCTTTCCTCACGGATGGAGGGATGACATGACCTAGAATGTTCCACTGGTCATACCAAATCGCTACCGAGTCAATCCATATGAAAACGTCTAATATTAGCAAAAATCGTTGCTGACTAGTCTCGGATTTCGCTCAAATTTTGAGGGACACTTCTTTAGGGTCCTAAAGGAACATATTGACACACATTTATTTTTTACTAGTATATCCCGTGGCCGAAATTCGACCAATTTAAAATAGTTGAACTTATTCAAACATCTGATCAACTTTTTGTCAATAGGCCCGTGGCCGGCCTCGACCAACTTAAATGTATGTATACCTTAAACACCCATATATAGTCAAAATAAGGCCATCATAGAATTAAAAAAATAGTGGCTGTTATTATATAATAAAAATATTAAATTATAGCAGCCCTTTCCAAAATTATTTATGGCAAATGCCATGCAAATATTCGGTTTTCGAGATTTTATGTTGCGCTTGATTAATGGAATGATGAGATTGTGCTTAACAAATAGCTACTAATTTATGCGATCGTTTTGAGCAGGTGAAGAACAAAAAAATATTAGGTTAAATAAATTGTAATAGTTAAGATTAAAGGTTTTTAAATATTAAAAAAAACATAATTTTAGAAAAAAAAAAGAAAATTCCGCAACCGGGTCTTGCACCTGTGCACACCGTATTCCATACGCTCACCGCCGCGCCATTACCTTATGCACAAAGCAGTTATCAAATTCTGCAATTAGGCTTTATGAGAATCAGAATTTTAAAAATAAACAATATACCAACAACAAAGTTAGACTATTAATATAAACTAGTATATCCCGAGGTCGAAATTCGACCAATTTAAAATAGTTGAACTTATTCAAACATCTGAAGGGAATGGCCCCAGGTTTCATTTGGTCCTCAATATCATCATCATTTATTGGCGCTTAACCGCCTAAGCGATTTTGGCCGTCGCCTATCAAAGCACGCCAGTCATTCCTTTTTAGCGATAACTGACGCCAATTGGAAACCCCAAGGGAGTTCAAGTCATCCTCCACCTGTTGTTTCCATCTCAGTCGAGGCCTCCCCCTTCCTCTGCTGCCGAATTCGGGTGACGATTGGAAAACCTTCTGGGCTGGAGCTTCTTTGTCCATTCGCATGACGTGACCCAGCCAGCGGAGCCTTTGGGCTTTAATTCGCTGGACTATGGTCAGATCTGCGTAAAGCTCGTACAGCTCATCGTTAAATCTCTTTCGATACTCGCCGTCGGCATCACGGGAAGGACCATAAATCTTCCGGAGAACTTTTCTCTCAAATACTCCAAGGGCCATCTCATCTTCTCTTGACATTGTCCATGAGTCTGAGCCATACATCAGGACAGGTATGATGAGAGACTTATAGAGCGCGATCTTTGTTCTTCGAGAGAGGACTTTACTTCTCAATTGCCTACTCAGTCCAAAGTAGCACTTGTTCGCAAGAGTGATTCTCCGTTGGATTTCTAGACTGATATTATTTTCGGTGTTAATGCTGGTTCCCAAATAGACGAAGTCCCTCACAGTTTCAAATTTGTAACTATCAACAGTGACGTGGCTGCCAAGGCGCAGGTGCGCCGATTCTTTCTTTGATGACAGCAAATACTTCGTCTTGTCCTCGTTGACCGCAAGACCCACTTTTTTCGCTTCTTTATCCAGTCCAGAGAAGGCAGCGCTTACGGCGCGGTTGTTAAGGCCAATGATATCAATATCATCGGCATACGCCAGCAATTGCACGCTCTTGTAAAAGATTGTACCATTGCGGTTTAGCTCTGCTGCTCGAATTATCTTCTCCAGCATCAGGTTGAAGAAATCGCACGAAAGGGAGTCGCCCTGTCTGAAGCCTCGTTTGGTTTCAAATGGCTCAGAGAGGTCCTTCCCGACTCTGACGGAGCTGTTAGTATTGCTCAACGTCATTTGGCAAAGCCGTATAAGCTTTGCAGGGAAGTCAAATTCAGACATGGCGGCATACAGGCAACTCCTTTTTGCGCTGTCAAAAGCGGCTTTGAAATCGACAAAGAGATGGTGTGTGTCGATTCTTTTATCATGGGTCTTCTCCAGGATTTGGCGTATCGTGAAAATCTGGTCGATGGTAGACTTACCAGGTCTAAAGCCACACTGATAAGGTCCAATCAGCTTGTCTACGATGGGCTTCAGTCTTTCACACAATACGCTAGAAAGAACCTTATACGCGATATTAAGAAGGCTGATTCCGCGGTAGTTGGTGCGGTTAGCGGGATCGCCTTTCTTGTGGATTGGGCAGAGCACACTTAAATTCCAATCTGGAGGCATGCACTCGTCTGACCATATTCTGCATAAGAGCTGATGCATGCTTTTTACCAGCTCTTCGCCTCCGTGTTTGAACAGCTCGGCGGGCAGTCCGTCTTTTCCAGGCGCTTTGTTGTTTTTCAGCCGGGATATAGCTATCCTCACTTCATCATAGTCAGGTGGTGGGACGACTTTTCCATCGTCAGGGATTGGGGTATCGGGTTCGACGTCTCCCTCGCAATTTAGCAGTGAGGAAAAGTGCTCCCTCCATAATTTAAGTACACTCTGTACGTCGGTTACCAGGTCGCCATTATTGTCCTTACAGGAACTTGCCCCGGTCTTAAAACCTTCCGTCATCCGCCGGATCTTTTCATAGAATTTTCGGGCATCATTCCTGTCAGCCAGCATCTCAAGCTCAATATATTTCGATAAATTAATGGATAACTGAGTTATCAGTGAAAATGTGGTTGCTCAAAACCTTAAATTTTCCCTACAATATGGCTATCAAACGAAAGGGGATGACCCCAGGTTTCATTTGGACTTTAATATATTTCGATAAATTTATCGATAACTGAGTTATCGGTGAAAATGTTATTGAACAAAAACCTTAAAATTACCCTACAATATGACTATCAAAAGAAGGGGAATGGCCCCAGGTTTCGATATATTTCGATAAATTTATCGATAACTATGTTATCGGTGAAAATGTAATTGCCCAAAAACCTTAAAATTGCCCTACAATATGGGTATCATTTGGATTTTAATATATTTCGATAAATTTTTCGATAACTGAGTTACCGGTGAAAACGAGATGGCTCAAAAGCCTTAAAATTGCCCGACAATATGGGTATCAAACGAAAGACCATGACCCCAGGTTTCATTTGGACTTCCATATATTTCGATAAATTTATCGGTAACTGAGTTATCGGTGAAAACGAGATGGCTCAAAAGCCTTAAAATTGGCCAACAATATGGGTATTAAACGAAAAGGGATGGCCCCATGTTTCATTTTGACTTCGATATATGTATTTCGATATATTTATCGATAACTGAGTTATCAGTCAAAACGTGATTGCCCAAAAACTTTAAAATTTCCCCACCATATGGGTATCAAATGAAAGGGGATGGCCACAGGTTTCATCTGGACTTTAATATATTTCGATAAATTTATTTATAACTGAGTTATTAGTGAAAAATCCTTAAAATTGCCCTACAATATGGGTATCAAACGAAAGGGGATGGCCCCAGTTTTCAATTGGACTTCAATATATTTCGATAAATTTAGCGATAATTGAGTTATCGGTGAAAACGAGATGGCTCAAAAGCCTTAAAATTGGCCAACAATATGGGTATTGTTGGATGGCCCCAGTTTTCAATTGGACTTCAATATATTTCGATAAATTTAGTGATAATTGAGTTATCGGTGAAAACGAGATGGCTCAAAAGCCTTAAAATTGGCCAACAATATGGGTATTAAACGAAAAGGGATGGCCCCATGTTTCATTTGGACTTCGATATATGTATTTCGATATGTTTATCGATAACTGAGTTATCAGTCAAAACGTGATCGCCCAAAAACCTCAAATTATTTAATCAATCTACCTTTCCCCATTGATGGGAATTTTGAAAATTTTAAATACCCTTGGTAAATGCTTCAGTATTCAATAATATTATATAAATATCAACTGTACTGTACCTACTCGAACCATCAACCGCTCGACCACTACCCCCTGACGCTTCCTTCGCTTATTACAGATAAATGAAGCAGTATTGGTTATATATTAGATAATTGTGCACTTCCTTAGAGGTATGCCAACAAATCCATATGCATTTCATAAATATTTATGCATATTTAGTATGGGTTTAAGCTTGGCAATTATTTATATGTAAAATTTGTTAGCCTATTACCAGCCTATAACCACTGGTTTCGGACTGGTCGAGTTTCAAAGTTTGAAAAACGTCATTTTTAGGCCTACCCTATTTTAGCTGTAAAAATGTTTCCATTAGAGATATCTTTACATTCGATATAGCGTTTTAAAGGGAAAAGAAAGTAGTTTGTTTAAATATAAATATTAAATCATATAGCGAATACCTGGTATAAAAAACCCGGTACTGAAAATACGTATTTTTTTGATCGATTTTCGTCAACTTTAGCCGGCTCTGGCGTCTTTAATGTTTTAAGTAGCCACTCAATATTTGTCAGAAACTAGGGGTACATATCCTAGAAGAAATTTACCCATCCATCGGCGAAAAAACCCCACTCCTTACAGATAAATTATTATCTCGAAATTTGTCAATTTTCAAAAATCATTGTTTTCAGGCTCGAAAACGGACATGTTTATCAAGAGATAAAAATACGAATTTCTCATGGACTCTAGTCCTGACCTTTGGCTTCAAATAAAGATATCTCTAATGGATTCATTTTTACAGCTAAGATAGGGTAGGCCTAAAATTACGTTTTTCAAACTTTGAAACTTGACCAGTCCGAAACCAGTGGTTATAAAAAAATATGTGTGTCAATATGTTCCTTTAGGACCCTAAAGAAGTGTCCCTAAAAAATTGAGCGAAATCCGAGACTAGCCAGCTTTTTGAATTAGACGTTTTCATATGGATTGTCCCTACCACGACAGTCGGGCAGTAGCAACGTAGTACCGCAGCGTACCGGGTTCATATCCGGCCAAGGACTGTCAATTTCGGCATCCCTCCCTAAAACCTTCGGGGAATGTTTTTAACAAAAACAATAAATAAAAACAATAACAACAACAAGCTTTTTTTATAGCTACACAATTTTCCAGTGGGTTCCCCTCCCCTGCGGGGTTGCCCCTTTTTAACCCCCTTACTTTTCATACATAAAATGTATATATTAAAGGGAATCAAAATACCTATCGAATGGTGTAAAAATGTTCGCAATCGGTTCAGTAGTTTTTAAGTAATTGCAATTTAAAAATGCATAGGTAATATGAACTTTCAGCTTTAATAACTTTTGTTGTTGTTTCCAAAAAAAATTCACAGTAATACTCAGCTAACCATGTTGATCAATCCCCATACTTCGTTTTTTGATTTTATAATTTCCGAAATTTCACATTTGCACCAGATCGCGCAATTTTTTTTTCAACTTTGTGGGACTGGGGGCACCTCACATGCGAGTAGGTCAATAAAATTTTACACGCTTATTTCTGGGCTAGAAAGGAACCGTTCTGAAGGTCAGGCAAAATGAATTAAAAAAAATTCACTCCACGTTTATTAATAATCTGTACGCGGTCAAACATAAAAATTAAAATTAAACTATGGTTCCGACAAAGATCTTCCCCCTCCCAATCCAGGGTGTTATGCGACCACGTGCCCATTGGACGTTTGCAGCCGGGAGGCAAATCGTGCCTGTAATCGAACGGATACCGGACCTCTCTGATACCGGACCCCTCGGACAGTAACTATGCCCTTACCTCGGTATCGGGCTCTGCCGCGGCGGACGACATACTTTCCCCTCACTCTATCCTTGACCCTAATCTGGCCTTGTCCGACGATGGGTCGTACGAACAAGATGAAAAACACGAAACAAAATTTTAAACAACCAACAACTACGTTCACTCCTCTGCAGAGGAGCGCTATGCTGGATCAAACAAAAGCACAGCGTCGGAGAACAACCTCCACTTCAAAATAAACCGGGGGACTGACAACGATGGCAACTACGGGTCGGTCAACCTATAAATATTCAAGTAAGATTGACTTGATGGGAGCCAGAACCAGTGCGGCTGCCTACGCAGCTAAGCGGACAACGGCGCATGCTCAACTTCCATCAACCGCTGGTACGAAAACCAGCCTCTCAACGCCTGTGACAATGGTCTCAAGACCTGGCCACAGAGATCCAAAGGAAGGAGAAGCAGTGAATGTGCTGTCAGCAAATGGAGCGACCGCGATGGAAACTACGGGTCCGGCCTCCCAAGAGGCATCTCCCACCGCTCTGCGTACCTGGAAAAACGATTGACTTCTAGGATCCTGAAGAAATATGAGGGAGTTTCGCAGGAAACCCTGTCGCCGAGCTCCGGGAAGTGTGTGAAGTTAGCACAATCCCTGATTCCGGATTTCCAAAACAGTTATGTGCCAAAGAGGGTAAACGTTAACCCTTTCAAACGCCAGAGATCGGACGTGGAGTTAAAACCCCATCCCAAGTGGCATCAAAACACCGCCGGAGTGGGCAAACCAAGCTTTGCTGATGTAATCAAGGACAGGATCCTTATAGGAATTCTTGACGGAGGCAACGACCGTTTGGCCATCCCCAAGGACCAGTGGCGGCACGTCCGGAATGCACTTGGAAACGCTGTCATCGACGTTTATTTGGCGTATCCAAGTGGTTCGCCGGCGGTCACGGATGCGGACTAGCACCAGGTACAGATCAAACTTGTCGCGTGCGATGACGCATGAACTGTTGCACTGTACAAGGAAGCAGCTTCATTTCATTTCATTTATTTGTTAAGTCAATGGAATAAATCCTTACAGACTAGAAGATATAAAATAGTACTTAAATAAAGTATGATACAATACAAATATTTTCAAAGTTCGGAGAACTTAGAAAGCAGAGTTTAAAATAATTAAAAATTCAGACCTAGGTAGTGAAAAGTCCAGAGGAACTCTAATGCTCAGTATGTTAAACTCACGTATAACACGAGCAATAGGGGCATTACAGGCATAGTTAGTTTTAGGATTATCTCCATAAAAAGGATAAAAATTCCGGAGAGAACGTTGAGGAACATTAAATCGAAACCGTTCCAGCAAGAACGGACAGTCAACAAACCCATTAATAATGTTATAAGCGAAGCTTAGGCAGATAATAGATCTACGATCCAGCAACGACTTAAGGTTTAATAGCAAGAGACGAGCAGAGTAGGAAGGCATTGGTTCAGAGAGATTAAGAGGTCGGAGAGCATATTTAAGAAAGATCTTCTGTATACGCTCAATTCTATTTATCGCTGTTTGCTGGCTTGGCCTCCAAATAAAAACCCCATATTCCAAATGTGACCTAACAAAATACGTGAATAATAGTTTTATCGTATACGGATCTGAGAATTTTAAAGTATTACGCCTAACAAAACCAAGCATAGAGTATGATTTAGCAGTAACAAAGTTTACGTGATTGGTAAAAGAAAACTTACTATCAAAGATAATACCAAGATCTTTTATCTCACTAACACATTGAAGCTCACAGTTTGAAATTTTGTAAGTCGTGTGTGAAGTCTACGAAGGTGCTGAAATCGAGGTCGTCGACTGGAAGGACATTCCGGCTCGGCGAAGGGAAAGGGAATGGATTCCTGCCATCCCTACAGAGCCTGAAAGGATTCTCACCATGCTGCGGATAATGAATCCGTCCCTCCCGACGCAGGACTGGAGTGTCACTCTGGTCGGGGATGTGGTAGGGCCTGATAGACAAGTGGTCTTCACCATGAATAAGGAGGCACTCGGGCCCCTGAGCGCAATATCTCTGAAGCCCCAAGCAGCCGGGCTCCCGCTACGCCAAACTGCGCAGTTGCTCTGAACTCGTTGTATAGAGACAGCCTTCGGGACAAGGCAGACCTCGATGATAAGGGGACGGCAGGGCAGTCTGATCGCTCTCATGTTGGTGGTGCTTCAGATAAACCTGCACAAATCTAAAGTAGCATCGGCTGCTTTAAGTAGTCGTCTTTCTAAAGGCGACGTGGATTTGGTCCTCATCCAATAACCCTGGGTCAACAGCTCGAGGATCTGCAGATTGGGGACTAAGGGTTTCAAGCTCATCCGGAGGGCTAAGTCAGAACCTGTATTTTGGTTAAGTCTGACCTCAACACCTTTCTTCTACATAACTATACCAATGGTGACATTACCGCTGCCAGTTTAACAGTCGGTAGCACCAGCCGGACGATGGCGTCGGTCTATATGCCCCACGACGCCGAAGAACCTCCACCACAAAGGGAGGTGAGAGATCTGGTGTCAAATTTTTGTACGGGTCATCTTATTATAGCATGATCTGTATTAGCGGCGCGTTAAGAACACCGCCCAACGAAGCTCTCCAGGCCATTCTAGGCATTTTGCCACTCGATCTGGAAGCGTACCAGGCAGCAGCGGCAGCGGCTCTGCGCCTAAGGGAAACGTCTGGCTGAGGCGCAAGCACAACTGGACACTCCAGTATTCTAGGATCTTACAGTTTTCTCCCTCTGAGCACAGATCGATGTGCGGCCACAACAGTCGGAGACAACTGTTTTAAAACAAACATTCCCAGCTGGGAAGAATGGGAAAGGATGGATCGCTGCCACGCTACTAATGGCGGCATTTCTGTTTACACTGACGGCTCGAAGCTAGACGGCAGAGTTGGAGGAGGGGTTTATTCAAGGGATCTGAAACCTGAGCTCTCCTTCAGACTACCTGACCATTGCATCGTCTTCCAGGTTGAAGTCTCAGCAATCTTGGATGACGCGATTTGGATAAGTAAACGCGCTATCGGCATCGTTATTTTCAGCGACAGCCAGGCGGCCATCAAAGCTCTTGGCTCTTATTCGTTCAACTCTGAACTCACGCTCAGCTGTCGTCTCTTCAAGAGATGGCCCAACAATACCACGTGAACCTCACATGAGTCCCGGGACACAGGGACATTGAGGGAACCTGTAAGGCAGACGAACTTGCCAGGCAGGGTACGACCAAGCAGGTTCTTCGGGATAAAGAGCATTTAGGTATGCCGTTTGCCAAATGCAAGCTAATGCTGAAGGAGTACACACTCCGTCAAGCCAACGAAAGGTGGCAACAATCCCCAGGGTGCCGGATATCCAGACAAACCTGGCCAAAATGGGATCATAAAAGATCTAGAGGCATTCACGCCCTAAGAAGGAGAGAAATTTCCATATTAATATGTATTCTAACGGGGCACTGCCTTATTGGTAGGCACGCAGAAAGGCTAGGTGTGCCCTACCGATGATGCTGTAGGAGCTGCAAAGATGATGAGAAAAAGGAAACGGTGAAGCACCTCATCTGCACCAGCCAGGCTTTAAGCGGCGCAAGAAGGCGCTTTTTGGGAGTTCCCTTCCTGGATAGCCTAAGCAAGATCGCGGAACTGGACATAAAGGACTTGATGGCCTTATAAAGTCATCTTAGTGGTTCGAGGAGGAGTAACGGTGTCGGTTTAGGAGTGTCAGACCCGGGATTCTGCTATGTGGAAAATCCCAAGAAATCAGGGATTTTCCATATGGGCGGGTCCCGGGTCTGACTTTCCTTGTGTTGGTGGTATTACAACGGGCCTTTCAAAACTGGCCTAAGTGTGCCTCAGTGCAGCCCCTTGAACCTAACCTAACCTATGGTTCCTTGACTACAGAAAATTAGTTCCACCTGTTAATTTAATAAAAAAAAATTTAAATTTTTTTAAAATTATAAAATTTTTTTTTGCTACTACAGGTCTAACTAGCCCCTATTTTTTGTACTTTACAACATCTGTTTGCGGTCAAATTCAAAAATCAAAATTAAATTATGGTTCCTTGGCTATAGAAAAGTTAGTTGTACTTGTTAATTTATTTAAAAAAAAATTATAAAACTTTTTTTTATAAAATTTATAAATTTTTGTTTACAACTACCGTTCTTTGTACAAACTAACCCCCAATTTTTTGTACAATCTGTATGTGGTCAAAAATAAAAAACCGAAACTAAAGTATAGTTCCTTGACTACAGGAAAATAAGTTGCATTTGTTAATTTATTAAAAAAAGTAATAAATTTTTTTTGTAAATTAAAAATTTTTTTTACAACTACCAGTTTTTGTAGAAACTAGCGTCCCATATAGGGGCAAATTCCCACAAACCCTGTGTGACTTGATGCAAGTAGCACTGCGAGAAGTTTCTTCATGGTCCTCTCGCTGCGGACTTAGCATCAACCCGGGAAAGGTGGAGCTTGTCCTTTATACCAGGCGGTACAAGATACCACCGTTGAACCTACCAGAACTAGATGGCGTGCGCCTGAACTTAGCGGACAAAGCCAAATTCCTAGGTACAGTTCTAGATAGAAAGCTTAACTGGAAGGAGAATGTCATCCAGCGCCAGAGGAAAGCGTGCATTGCACTTTACACGTGTAAAAGAGCCATTGGCAAAAAATGGGGGCTCAGCCCCAAAATTTGCAGATGGATCTACACTGCGATAATCCAGCCAATTATGCTGTATGGAGTCGTGGTATGGTGGCCTGCGCTAAGAAAGGCAACAAACCTAAATCTGTTAGGGAAAGTCCACAGATCGAGCATGATCTGTATAAGCGGGGCGTTAAGAACAATGCCCAATGAAGCTCTCCAGGCCATTCTTGGCTTTTTGCCACTCGATCTGGAAGGGTAACGGGCAGCAGCAGCATCGGCTGTGCGTCTAAGGGAAACGTCCGTCTGGGGCGCAAGCACTATTGGACACTCCTGTATTCTAAGATCTTACAGCTGTCTCCCTCTGAGCACAGATCGGTGTGCGACCACAACAGTCGGAGATTGTTGTTTTAGAATAAACATTCCCAGCAGGGAAGACTGGGAGAACATAGATCGGTGTCCCGCTACTAATGGCGGCACTTTTATATACACCGACGGCTCGAAGTTAGACGGCAGAGTCGGAGGAGGGGTTTACTCAAGGGATTTGGACCTAGAACTCTCCTTTAGACTACCTGATCACTGCAGCGTCTTCCAGGCTGAAGTTTCAGCAATCATGGACGCCGTGACTTGGATAGGTGAACGCACCATCGGACAGGATATCTGTATTTTCAGCGACAGCCAAGCGGCCATCAAATCCCTTGGCTCTTACTCGTTCAACTCTGAACTGACGCTCAGCTGTCGTCGATCTCTTCAAGAGATGGCCCAACAGAACCGCGTGAACCTCACATGGGTCCCGGGACACAGGGACATTGAGGGAAACTGTAGGGCAGACGAACTTGCCAGGCAGGGCACGACCAAGCAGATTCTTCAAGATAAAGAGCGCATAGGTATGCCGTTTGCCACGTGCAAGCTAATGCTGAAGGAGCATACACTCCGCGAAGCCAACGAAAGATGGCTACAAGCCCCAGGGTGCCGGATATCCAAGCAAACCTGGCCAAAATGCGATCTTAAAAGATCTAGACACATATACGCCCTAAAAAGGAAGGAAATCCCCGTATTAATAGGTGTTTTAACCGGGCACTGCCTTATTGGTAGGCACGCAGCAAGGCGATGCTGCAGGAGTTGCAAAGATGATGAGGAAGAGGAAACGGTGGAGCACCTCATCTGCAACTGCCCGGCCTTAAGCGGAGCGAGAAGGCGCTCTCTGGGAGTTCCCTTCCTGGTTAGCTTAAGCCAGGTCGCGGAGCTAGACATAAAGGACTTGATGGCCTTCATCAAGTTATCAAAATGGTTCGAGGAGGGGTAGCGGTGTCGGTTAGGAGTGTCAGTCCCGGGTTTCGGCTATATGGAGAGTCCCGACAGCACTGGGATTTTCCATATGGCCGGGCCCCGGGACTGACTTTCCTAGTGTTTGGTGGTATCACAACGGGCCTTTTATTACTGGCCTAGGTGTGCCTTTGCGGCAGCCACTTCTACCTACCTACCTACCTTAAGGGCTGGTTTCCTCGAAAGCGGTGGCGCTATATAGCGTCCGTTACATAGCGGTGAAGTACGTTGTCAAAAATACTGCCATGTAAAAGTAATTGAGTGTAAAGTAAGAAGACGGTGAACTTCACCGTAATGTAATATAGCGTCCGTCATGACGGTGGCAATTTTTCGTCAACGTTTTTTCTCACCGTCATTGTCATAGCGGTGTCAATTCAATAAAATTCTTCAAATTCGTTAACAAAAACAACAATTAATTGTTTTCAAAACAAATATTTTAAAAATATAAAAGAGAAAAACAAGAAAAGTGGCCGCAAATTTACAATTTCAAATGGATTGAAGTCACCGCTACTTGCATGTAAGCTTTCAGAAAAGCGGTGCTGCTAATGACGGTGAGCATAGCTACCGCTATATAGCGAACGTTACATAGCGGCACCGCTTTTCGAGGAAACCAAGCCTTTATTAAGCTCTTATTATTCAAAATTTGTATGAAAATGTCATTTTAAAAAGCTTTATAAACCAATTTTATTTTTTATGAATATGAGGGTATCTTTAAAAAAATTTTAATTTTCGGAAAAACTTACCAAAAAACCCAAATTGTATAAGCGGTTATCTCATTTCTATAATGGGTGGTATGTATGTATCTTTATGAAAATATTCGCAGTAAGTTTTTTCCGAAAAAAGTATCACAAATATAAAAATATGTCTTATGAAATTTTAATGAGCTTATAAAAAATCAAGATAAGAAATACTCATATACCTAAAGATGTTTTAAAAAAGAAAAAACTATTTTCCATGAAAAAAAAAAAATTGTAACCCGGAGCTGTTCTCGAACCTACAACAGTTCGCTCGCTATCCGATGTGCTAACCACTGCTCTACTGCTTTATCTACGAATTTATTGTCAAATCACCAATTCAAGCTGTATGGGCAATGAGCGAGAGAATGAAAATATTTTCTCTAATAAAAGGAGGAGCTTGTTGAGTGAAAGATTGAAAGGCGTGTTTTTAAATCTTTTTAGAGGGGGTAAATTACAAATTCTGGTTAGGTCAAAAAAAGTTTGAGGATTTTCTAGCTTTTTTCTTTAACCATAACTTAGCAATATTTAAGACACTTTATATGGTTTTTTTATTTGATTTCAAGAAAAAATATATATGAATTTTTCTATTCAATTTGGTCTAGACTTGTTTGGGGCTCGGGTTGCAAATCTGCCCTTTTAAAAGTTAATACATATGTACATATGAATAGAAATCAGTTGTTGCCTTCAGTAAAATTTAAGACGTCCGCTAACCACTTGGTTTAGTTCAACTTTTACGTACATATTAAATATGTTGTCGATTTTTATATTTTAAATAGGGAGTCTATCAGCAACTTTGTCTCAAACGGTAGAAATCACTAAAATTTATAGAAGTAATCTACCGAAGTCCGATAAATAGACTACTATGTTTGAAAAAAATTCGCAAATTGCAGCTTACATCTTCAAAAATTAGAGCAGTCAGACTTATATTAATGGTAATTTTTTGAAAAATTTACCAAAAAAAAAGAAATTGTATAAGCGGTTATAGCATTTCTATAATGGGTGGTATGTATGTATATTTATGATCTAAAATTATTATTTCACATGGCTTTCCGTCAACTAAAAATATTCGCACCAAATTTTTTTTCTCGAAAATAGAGATCACAAACATAAAAATATTGTTTATAAAAATTTTAAAAAGTCAAGATTAGAAATATAAAAAATAAAAACAATTTTCAATGACAAAAAAGAAAAAAATTTTGGCCGATAGCTGTAACTGTACTCGAACCATCAACCGCTCGACCACTACCCCCTGACGCTTCCCACTGGGCTATCGCTTTATTTACAAATTGATTGTCAAATAACCAATTCAAGTGGCATCAGAAATTTTCATTCGCTTATTACAGATAAATGAAGCAGTATTGGTTATATATTAGATAATTGTGCACTGCCTTAGAGGTATGCCAACAAATCCATATGCATTTCATAAATATTTATGCATATTTAGTATGGGTTTAAGCTTGGCAAATATTTATATGTAAAATTTGTTAGCCTATTAATTTATTAATATTCCGAATAAAGGTTACACGACTGTTTGCTTATGAATCCAAAACTTAAGTGAGTAGGTATAATGATTAAAAATAAGTTAGAGATTGAGAGTGTGTTTTAATTCAAAGGGTATTTGAAAGTCAAATACTGCAGATAAAAAGGAGTATATCAGGAACTTACGAAATAGGAACAGAAAGAGTTTAGGAGAGTGAAAATTTAAAAGTATGTAGATGTTCATGTATATAAAATATTAAAAATAGAGTAAGTGGGTACAATATGGACATAACTTCTCCATCGCTAGAATTAAAGATATATCTTAAATTCTATTTTACCAGTTGGTGTTTTGTTTTTGTTCATTATTTACAGTATTTAATTCATTATTGTACAAACAGTTGTATTTAAGTATTTTGTGGTTGAACAAATTTGTCATATTTGAATTTTCTTTTAATATTTAAACTATGAATATTGTTAAGTTTAGAGCTTTTATATTTGGGTTGCTCTTTATGTCGTAGAGCTTTATAATTCTTAATATAACCATCAGTTCTTTGTTCTACATAGTTTTCTCTGGTTTTGTTTCTTTTAGTGATATATTTTTGCTTCGTTTGTAGTATGTGTTCATAAATTTTTTTCTTGTCACAATTTCCAAATTCAATAGTTATTGGTTTTTCCTTTGTAAAGTTTTTTATCAAAGCTCGCTTGACATTCTCCCATGTTGGCGACGCCCCCAACGTACGTATTATATTTAAAGCAGCGCCACGACACGTTTCACTGACTCGACTTCTCTAATAAACGATGATAAAGCATTGGTATTGTCTCCTTTGTAAATTTGAATGGTTTGAGCATCTTTGATGATATCGGCAAAGGTCAGTTGCATTGCCATGATTACGGTGTTACTCAATTCTCCTCAATTGTAAAACAATCTATAAATTGTTGTGGCGCTTTGGCTATTGTGCTGAGTTATTAATAGTTCATATGACTCCTTTTGTTTAGATTTTAATTTATATGCATATTTATTGCTATGCTTCAGAATGAGTGTATATATTTTTTTTTTATAAACTGTATGTGAGCAAAAGTTAATGAGTGCCCGAAAGTTTTTCAAATTGCAATCGTAAATAAAATAATTTGTTCTTGCTTTTATTGCAATAAATCAAACAGTTTTTTTTTTTAAGTTTACTTTTGACTGCAATTTTTTTTCTCTTTTAAATGGGTTTGCACGTAATCGTCAAATAATAATAGCACTTTTTGTTTGTTTAAATTTTTGTTAAGCTTTTTAAATTTATATTTAATTTTAGCTAAGCAGTATGCGTTGGTTTGCCGTAGACTGCGCCAATAAAGAAAACACTTGTATTTGAATACATATATGAAGCGGTTAGAAGCAAAGGGGTGTAAGTGCCACTTTTGTCAATTTGAGAAAAACAGGTTCAAAGTTTAAGCTCTGGAAAAAAATCAGGAGCATTTGAAAATGTTCAAACTTATTAGTTTTTATTTCTAATATATTTAAGAAGATTGTTTTAATAAATTTTAATGCATTTAAGTTTGTAACTTAAAAAATACAGAGCTTTAAGTGAAGGGGTGCATCTAAACGAAATTTCTTTTTTATGATTTCCCACTTAATTTGTGAATAACGCTAACATTATAAGTCTTACTTTATATTCCTTGCTTTGCTAACATGAACGCAAGCAATTTTCTTTATAAAGTGCCACAAGGCCTCTGTATTAGGGCGGAGTGAAAAAAAAATTTTTTTTTTTACTTTTCGCAGAAATTGAACTAGTTTGGGTGCGCAAAAGTTATGTCTTGGCATACTAGTTACCCTCTAAAAATTTCATATTCCTAACGCTTTGTCTTCAGGTGCCACCAGAACCCCAAAAACTTAAAAAATATCAAAAATTACGTAGGATGCACACTGGGGTGATTCAAAAGAAAGGTCGACATGGTCTTACCTCTGAAAAGTTAGGTATCGATGAGAAAATAAGTCTTGCAAAAAATTAGCGCTGTAACGTAACCCTTAGGGGTGGATACTTTTTTTTATCGCCCTTTTCTATGGGAAAAAAGGGATTTTTCAAAGTGATTGTTCTCATAATTTTTGAAACTTTTTTCAAAAAACTGTTACATATTCTTAAAGTAGAGGCTTTGAAGTTTCCAAAATGGTAAACCATGTGCGATTATCTAAACTATTAAAATAATTACAGCCATCTAAAAATGTACTGTACATACACCCCTTTGCTTCCAAGTACTTTGAAAAAATTGTTAAGCACTATCACTGGGATGATTCAAAAGAAAGGTCGACTTGGTCTTACCCCCTGAAAAGTTAGGTATCGATGAGAAAATAAGTCTTGCAAAAAATTAGCGCTGTAACTTAACCCTTAGGGGTGGATACTTTTTTTTTATCGCCCTTTTCTATGGAAAAAAGGGATTTTTCAAAGTGATTTTTCTCATAATTTTTGAAACTTTTTTCAAAAAACTTTTACACATTCTTAAAGTAGAGGCTTTGAAGTTTCCAAAATGGTAAACCGTGTGCGATTATCTAAACTATTAAAATAATTACAGTCATCTAAAAATGTACTGCTTTGCTTCCAAATATTTTGAAGAAATTGTTAAGCACTATTTCTTTTAGTAGGTAGATGTCGCTATTGGAATATAATTTATATATATCATTTTGCCACCAAATAAAATGGTGTTTTATTAATGTGATGGTGCACTTAACTCGTTTTTTGTGAAAAAGGTACTTATACCCCTTTGCTTCTAACCGCCTCATATGTATGTATATTTGTAGGTAGATTTATTAATATTCCGAATAAAGGTTACACGACTGTTTGCTTATGAATCCAAAACTTAAGTGAGTAGGTATAATGATTAAAAATAAGTTAGAGATTGAGAGTGTGTTTTAATTCAAAGGGTATTTGAAAGTCAAATACTGCAGATAAAAAGGAGTATATCAGGAACTTACGAAATAGGAACAGAAAGAGTTTAGGAGAGTGAAAATATAAAGGTATGTAGATGTTCATGTATATAAAATATTAAAAATAGAGTAAGTGGGTACAATATGGACATAACTCGGGCGGCTTATTGGCACAACTCGCCCACTTTTGAGGTAGTAAAAGTCCCAAATCTACAACAAATTTTTTAACGATCCTACGGTGAAAAATTGAATAAATCTACGCCTACAATACAAGTACGGATATAAACACAAATTCAGGTGTAATACTCTGGATTAGTTGGATATACGAGGGAGTGTGAAAGATGGCCACAAAATACGGTGAAATCTCATTTATTTATTTTTACATAATTATATTTTTAAAAAAGTAGAGTATTTTTTTATGTATTTTTTAAGCCTACGTTTTTTTGTTGTAATCAGCCAAGAGGCAACATATTACCACGTTTACGTAAAATTTTGCCAAAGTCCATTTAACTTTTTATATATTTTGTGAGGGCACAAAAAAATCGAACTTCAGTTAGTCCCCTATTTTGTATAAAAGCTTTTTTCTTATAGTTTATATCTTTGGGTTTCTGACTTGGATGTTATAGCTAGTCCGACTATAGCATGAAATTGGTATGAGATGAGCGTGTACGCTACATCCCGCATTAATCGGAAAAATTTTTTTTTAGAAAAATTTCAAGTCTTGTGGCGAAATTAGTTTTAGTGTTTTATGTATGTATAAGTGAACGCATTGTATAATTACCGTGCAAAGCGGATCTAACTAACTAATGGCGGCGAAATACCAACAGGTTATCATAACCTCTAACGAAATTTTTAGCCGAGCTTCTCTTTCCAACTTGTGGTGTGTTGCTTTTGAGTTTTCCTACAAGTTGGCGGGACCTACATTTTTTGCCGACTCCGAACGGCACTTGCAAAGCAAATTAATTTTTTGCTGAGAAGCTTCTCATGGCAGAAATACACCCGGAGAGTTTGCCAAACTACTGCCGAGGGGCGACCCCGTTTAGAAAAATTCTTTTTCTAAATAATTTTTGATGTTACTTTTGTCGGGCATCGAACCGCCACGACTTGGTGTAGAAGGCCGAACACTTAACCGCTACACCACGGCGGCCGCCAAAGCAAAGCGGATCTGCCCTTTATTAATTCAAACCTTAATTTGAGTTTTTATATACGGGTGTAGGAAAGAATTCTGATAGAGCTCTGTTAGGTAGGCACTCCCCAACCCCATATTTAAAATTTACCTTTTTTTTATCTTTTTATTTTATTATTTAAACAATCATTCTTTGAGGCGGGCGTTTTGTCGTCGAGCAAAAATTTACTATGTATTTAAAAATCACCATAAACATATTATATTTTGATTTTGTTTCTAAATTGAAAACGATGAGATAGATTATTTCCGGGCGGGAGGTGAAGATGGCATGATGACGAGGTAAGTGAGGAGTCTGGAGGTTAAGAAGGGAGATCGTTAGGCGGTATGAAAGATGCGAGTGGTCCAAGGTAGGATGGGCTTCCTGTGGTCGAAAAGGGTGTGTGGACGAAGGAAGATGAATGAAGACGAAGGTAAATGTGTCCGTCCGGCTCGTTGGTGGCGGGTTGAGAACCAGTACCCATCTTTGTATTGAGCTAGCCAGGGAACCACCAGGTGCCAAACAATACATGTACGCGACAATACATTCAGTAAGGTGTATTTTTCGATTTTCATTATTTTTCACTAATACAGGATGCATTCCTCAAGCATACATATCACTCATTCAACATGCATAATTTATCTGTGGACAAATATTTTGTCAATCAGAAAATTACTCCTTTTACATACTTTTTCATACAAATAGCATCCATGCCACGTATATGGATACAACTTTTTTCTTCTGGGAAGAAGCTCAGTGTGTATCGAACGTACAGTGATCGAACTCAAGGAAAATAGTCGAGTAATCATCGAATTAATCTCAAGTCAAATATCGGTACGATGATATCGATATATCAGATATCGATATGATATCACGCATACCTAATTTCTAGTTTCCCGTGCCTAATAAAATACAGAATAATTTAAGAAAAGTTAATCACAAACGGTCAAAAGTCCACCAAATTTTCAAAGATTTTCAAATTAATGACCACAAACTTATAACATACATACGTGCTTAATTACAGTTATTATATTTTTGTGTTTACACGTAATTTATGTTTTCTAAATGGAAAGTGGGGGAAAAGGCTTGCGTTTCAAGAAAAATGCTAAAGTGAGTATGATTTGGCGTTCACTTTCGCACAGTGCACCATACTTAGGAAAAAGGGACACATGTCAATATACATCGAAGTTGTTTCGGTATTAGTTTCCTTTAGGGGACAACTCCTAATAAATTAGCTAAAAATATGGGAGATACCTCAAAAGACGCATTTTGGCCTCAGGATCACGAATCCGGAAGCGCTTTTTTAATTTTTTGTTTTAGTGAAAAGTTATGGTCAAAAAACCGAAAAATGACCCGGGTCCGATACCAAAATTGGGGCGGAATCAATGGTATTTATGTGCGAAACCCTGGGCTACGCCATCCCAAGTCCGGACGTGTGACATAACCGAGGCTACCGCCACGGCGCGACATTTTTTGCACGTTTTTAGGAACAGTCTAATAATATTACAACAACCACATGAAAACTTGAAACTTTGATTGCAAATATCTCCGCAGAGAAGCAAAATATTAAAAAAGCGCTTCCAGATTCGTGATCCTGAGGCCAAAACGCGTCTTTTGAGGTATCTCCCATATTTTTAGCTAATTTATTAGGAGTTGTCCCCTAAGGAAACTAATACCGCGCTTTTTTAATATTTTGCTTCTCTGCAGAGATATTTGCAATCAAAGTTTCAAGTTTTCATGT